>JXCR01134552.1:90538-150348 GCA_002079205.1 Phalaenopsis hybrid cultivar
GCAAAAAGATAAAAACTTATCTCAAGTTCTCCACCAAACTCTTGAAGTTCCTTTGAATCTCTTCTCTTTAAAATTACTCAAAATAAACTAATAAAAAAGATAAAATAAAAGTAAAAGTGGTGCCTGAAAATCTCTCTGAACTAACTCCCCAATTTGATGAACTTTCCAAACTTTCTAAGTATTTTCAGGACTCACACTTTTTCGGACCTTTTCAGGACTCTTTTCTAAGTCCTCTCTTCTTTCTTTGATAATTTTCCAAAAGGTACCTTGGAAACTCTTCAAAATGTGTCCCAATTCGATTTATTTCTCAAAGAGATGCATCCTTTCGTGATAATTTTCGTCCATGGTAGTTATAACCACCTATTAAGCCAATGGGTGCCTAAAAAACCTCTTCAAAATTTGCAAAAATTGACTTTACTCGTCTAGTAACTGCCACTAGCGCTTAAGCGCGGGACCTCTGGCGCTTAGGCGTTGCCTTCTCTATTTAACCGGCGCTTAAGCGCCAAATCTGGCGCTTAGGCGCGAAAACTCATTTGCACATTTTTGCTCCAAATTTGATCCTTTTTCACTCTTTTAACCATTTTTCAACTTTTTATTTGTATCTGCAAGAAAAACTTAAAAATACCTTCCATTAAAGCGCAATATCTCAAAAATAGGCATAAAAATATGTCTAAAAATATTATATATTTTAGTTGTATTAGTAGCCTAGGGTCTAGCCATAGGATTTTTCTATTGACTATTCCTAGAAAACTAAAGAAGGAACCCTCACCTTTAGAAACTCTAAACTCTTCTGTGCTCAACTTGAAGTTCCACATACTAGTCCTAACCTCTAGCACTTAGTAGGTGGGGCCACTATATAGGAAGCTCAAGGGAAGTCCCCATAGGACTGCTAGGCCTTAAGGTTGAACCTGGGTGTTGGTCTGGAGCTAGTTCACCCACTTGCACTCACTTGCACCCACTTTTACTCACAACCCTGAAACCCAGATTTGTTGACTTTGATCCCTTGATCTTTTAGGAAACTCATGTAGATGATCCCCTAGAACCACTGGCCCTGGGCTGGGTTTTAGCTAAGACCAGTATATAGAGGACCCAAATGAGGATTTTATTGGTCCATAGCTCATATAAGGTGATTGGCACCCCAATTCTACCAAAATATCCAACCTGGTCTTTTGCCCCCAAATCCACCCAAATTACCTAAACACCTCAAAACCCAAAATTTGACCAAAGTTCCCAATTTCATCCAAAATACCCAAACTTATTCAAAAATCATCTCAAACCATTTGAAACTGCCCAAATTGCCCAAAACATCCCAAAAATTCCAAAATTACCAAAATACCCTCAAATTTGCCAAAATTAGAAAAAAAACCCTTGGTAGCCCAAACTTTCCTAAAACCATCAAAATCATTTCAAATTTCCCCAAAACAAACTTTGACCCTTTAATTGAACCCAATTTGGCCAATTTGACCATTTTGACCAAAACCCTCAAATTACCTTTAAAGGCCCAATTTCCCCAAAATTCATCCAAAGTGCCCATCAATTTCGCCCCAATCCTCCTCAATTTCAATTATAAACTCAAATTCATCATTCATATGATAAATACAAACCAAATCCAAGCCTAATTGACCCATGCTTTGAGCTCAATTTTGATCCAAATTAAACCCCCAATTTTGACCCTATGACTTAATCTCACCTAAATGAACCATATGGTCCACTCAATTACCCCAATTTGAATCCCAAATTCTTCCTAACAATCATACACATCAAGTTAGAACTTTAATTGGCCTTTTTCAAGTCTCAATTTCACTCAATTTCAATCTACATTCAAGATCCCCAAATTTGCCCCAATTTGGGTGTCTCCAAATTCCACCAAATTGAATGCCTTAACCCAAACATTGACACCCAATTTATGTTGAAAACTCTTTATGAAATTACTCTATACCATTTTGAATCATAAATTTGGACCTAACTCAACCTTAGCCTAACCTAAACCTAAGTCCAATCCAACACCCCAAATTTGACTAAATGACCAAAACCCATCAAATTGAACCTCCAAATCAATTCAAAATCACTCCAAATCTTTTCCAAATCTCTTTTGACAATCATCTACAAACTATTGACCAATAAATTGAGCTCAATGTCATGGTTAGCCTAACCCAAACCCAACTTTTAGCCATGTTGACCCAAATTGAACCCCTTCACTAAAATTGACTTAGCCATGCCAAAGTCCCCAAATTGATGTTACCACAGCCACTAAGCACACTCTATTGACCAGGCTAAAACACCTTAAACTAGCTTGGTGAGCTATGGACTAAGGGTCCCCTAATTTAAGGGATCTTATCCCATTTTTGGGTCTAAACCAAAATATCCCCACCATCATCACTANACTAATTTGTCCGTTACTCTGATCGTGATTTTACTTACTCACTCAATCACTCTCCGGCAGCGGCGCCAAAAACTTGACATCGACTTTATATATGCAATAAAATATAAGATAAATATGGACGTATTAAATATTCAATAATTGTAAAGTCACACTTATCAAGATTAAATATTCAATAATTGTAAAGTCACACTTATCAACGCAAGTATATGTATCGCTCAAGTAATGGATTCGATAAAGATGGATGTATAAAATATTCAATAATTGTAAAGTTACACTTATCAACGCAAGTATACGTATCGCTCAAGTAATATCAGGGCTCTAATGAAGTCCTAGATATCGATCCCATAGGGAGTAGTTTAAAATTACGGACTAAGACTTTAGAAAAAAAATACTTTAATCACAACAACGACGTTCAATTTGCTTATCTGTCACNTGCACAAGGTATAGTGAAACTGCCAGGATCTTTTAATTTTTTAGGAAGCTTTTTCTAAATAATTGCACTACGTTATAGTGAAACTACCAGGATCTTTTAATTTTTCAGGAAGCTTTTTCTGAATAATTGCACTACACTCTGTGCTAAGTGCAATAGTTCATTATCCGTGAACTTCCTTTTCTTGTTCAAAATATTTTTCATAAATTTCACATAATTGGGCATTTGCTCTAAANACAAAATCGTGAGCCACCACTCCTAAATCAAACCCAATTTCAACCCTAGAGGCCAACTTATCCTAATTGCTCTTCAGAGCTCCTCAACCCTCCACCAAAGCAGCTTTTTGCACCTATTAATTGGCTCTGGTGGCTAGCCCAAGCTCCTCTATTTAATCAACCCCCTCCATGGCTAAAAGAGAGGAGTTCCAAATCCTTGGGGAAACTATGATAAAATCTCACAAGAGACTCTCCAAGCATCCTTAAGCTCAAGCCAACTATCTTCCCCCCTCTGGTTCCCTCTGTGAGAGTTCAATTTTGAGCTCAAAATCAGGCCAAAACTAGGACACATTTCTCCACATCTCCACAGTGAACCAAACTCCAATTAATTGTGCACACACCATCTCCACGGTGAAAGGAGTTGATCCCCCATAAAGGCCCTCTCTCAAACAGCCTTTAACCTAGCTCTAGACCAACACCTGAAATTGAGTTTGATCAAAATCATACCTAGACAATTCATCAAGGCTTGAGACTTCATTCAGAGGTTCATTGGATCCAATCAAAGCTACCACAACCATTTGATTGAGGCCTCCCCTCTCAGACAAAGATATTGAGCTCTAATCCTAGCCTGATCTTCTTTTGATTCTCCATTTATAATGGCTTGATTTCATACTTGATTAATCATATAGATGTGTTTGTCTTTTGTAGATGAAGGTCTAGAAAAAAACCCATGTGATTTGGTTGAGTCTAGGCATACATCTTAAGGTTTTAGTGTGAATGGCTTACGGGTTAAGTCACTTGGGGACGATAACGGGGAGCTTTCTAATCACATGTGCATCCAATGGACGAAGGAGATCGAGCCGGACAGACTCTTGGTGTATGAACTGCGGGTCGCATGACATGCCTATGTAGAAAGTGCAACAAATAGGAGCGCGCCGAGTGTGAGTTCGAAGCTGTCGTAGGATGAGTTGACATAGCGTAGGATAAGTAGAAAAATATGGATTTTTTTAAATTATTTTAAAGGCAAATTCAAAAATTCATATCTTTCTTTAGAAAAATTATAAAAATAAAAATAAATACTTTCTTGCTCAATGAACAGAGGAGAATAATGTGGACTAAAAATAAAAATTATTTTCTTATTCCCTGATTTTTAATGAATTAAATACCCAATGGAGTATTTTAATTCATTATGATCAAACATTACTCACCATGGCTTGAAATTTTGAGGGATTGTTCCTCATGACAGAGACTATGTCCTCTAATTTTTCCAAGGTCAGAGGACATCTCTATGCTTCTAACCTTAATTTTCAAGCTAAAGTGAGCATTTTGGTTATTTTAATTACATAAATTAAAAGATCACTTGGAAAATTATGTAAATAATTTTAATAGATTTCGTATAGTCATAGAAGCTTAGAAAAAATACCATGATGAATTGAATAATTTTGTAAATTTCTATATTTACTTAAGTATATATATCCTGTGTTAATTTATGTAAATTATTTACTTATCAAAAATTGACAAAATCAATTCCACATTGTGCATAAGAAAATCATATTTACTTACTGTAAAAATTTAAGAATTATTTGGCTTAGTTTAATCACTAAAACTGGTTTTTAAAGAAACTTGGTATTTTTGTAAAAAAAAAAATTATAATAAATTAAGTAAGCTTAGAAAAATCATGAAAAATTGTTTCTTGAGTTCCTTTTGATCACGAGCATTTAATAAAAATAAAATCTATTTTTTGTGAAAATATGTCATTTTCAAAGTTTATTTTAAATAAAAAATAAATAAAATAATCAAAATTTTCAAAAAATACAAAAAATGGTTCAGAATTAGTACAAGCTTTTCTTGATCACTTAGAATTTATTAGGATATTTTTCCTAATTTTTCTAAGTTTAAAATAAATTTTAAAAATTTAAAAGTGAATTTTCCTTATTTTTTCATTAAAATAATTATAATAAATAATTTAAAAAATCATAAAAATACAAAATTTGATTTTATGAGTTTTCTAAACTTAGAGAAGTCTAATAAAAATATAGAATAATTTTGATAATTAAAACACTATTTTCTATTTAATTACATCATTGAAATTGATCCAAAATTAAATAATAATAATAATTTAATTCAAAAAATCATGAAAATTTGCCTAAGTGCTTCTCTGACCTAAGCGAATCTCTAATAATTTTGTCATAAATAAAAATTTTGTTTTGGATAGTTAAATAAATCAACTTTGAAAACCCCTATTTCCTGAATTTAGATAATTATTGAAATTAAATAAAAAACCACATTATCCTCCTCTGATGTTTCAATTAACATATGGATATACCACTCTGAATGCTCAATCATTTGAGTTGTGTTTAATGAGTTATGAGGTTAAGTACCCCAAGGGCAAAATAATCATTTTTTGTTTTGGTCCTTAATCAAAATTTAGAATTAACTGAGGAAAAAAATGGGAAAATTTTGATCTTAATGAACATGTTTGGACAATTGAAATACAATGGGACTAAAAGGAAGAAACTCACTCACCACCTTTGCACAACATTAACAAAATCATAATTCTCCTAATCTTTATGGCTTGGAAGCAATTAAGATCAAATGATTCTTAAGTGATAGGCTTAAGCTAGAAAGATGATAGTTTACTTTTATTAAGCCTAAAGTTGAGGATGACATGATCATTTAATAAGAATACATTTCACTTAAATCAAAATTTTGATAATTATCATTCCACCTATCATGATTGTTAAGGGCTTATTAGATAACATGATTGGTGATTAACATCTTTAAACACTACAAGACTTACCTTAATTGTGGCATCACAATCTTAAATGACTTAAACTTGCCTTAGTGGCACCTACTCACATAACTTTTAAATAAAACATCAATTGATTAACTGGGTATCTTATTCTCGGAATAATTAAACTGTCAAGTTTCACTGAGCAACGGGGTAGTCACACTTCTACCTCGGATGATTATTGGAACAATATAATAAGTCCAAAATGAACTCATAATATTTCAAGAGATCTTCAAAATGGTCTGATCCCGAGTGAAATATAGTTGTGTAAAAATTATATAATTGACTCCGCTATGCAACGATGCAAAAAGCTTGATGCAATATTTTATCAATTAGAAATTTAAGCAAATAATGTTGGGATTCTATGCAAGTATACGTATCATTATCAAGTAATAAAGGAATTTCTATTTAAGCCCCAAATATCGATCCCCAGGGAAGGTTAAATTTGAAATGATAAATTTACTAGCAAATTCACTGAAAGTCAAAACGAAATTACTATCACTAATTTCAAATGTTGAGATATTATCAGAACTAAATTATTTAACTAATAACAAAACTGAAATACAAAGTTTAAACAATAACTACTAAACTATTAAACTATGTTTATGTGATGAAGATTTCTTATATGAAAAAGCATCTTTCCCACTACAATGAGATTTTGGTAAAATAAGACGAGAGAAATGGTTTTAATATGTATTGTGCCAAATAGGAATAGTTTTAATTCTCTACCCTGATACAATATTATAGAAAATCATTGGCTAATCCCAGGTTTAGTCCCTAAATGTGTGGCTAGGCTAGGAGGATACTGGCTCCCACTCTAGAGTTCATACTTCCCTTCACCTGAAGGCTAACTCTCGCGTTAGTTTTTAAGCACTAAGACTGAATTAGGGATTTTAGTCTGTCACTCTAAAGTTTCTTCAATTCTATACCCAAAAAAGTATATTTCCCTATTTATTTGCACTTAATTCCATGAACAAAATTCTCCTTCATGGAATCAAATGTGATCCTCACTCTGTTGTAGAATTCATACTCCATTTCCGGATCATGTGTTTCACAACATATTTCAATAACTCAATTATCCAGAATGAAAAGTAAATTAAGTTCGGAGTTGCAAAATCATCATAATTTATTTTATATTTTAATATTGACACAACCATATTATCTCTTCATTTCATCATATCTCAGAGTATGGAGAAATATAAAGTAAACTACTCAGACTTCATGAGAAAAATACACCAAAACACAAATTTTATATATAAAAGAAAGTTTATACAACACTAATAAACAAACAACACTTATCTGAAACTCTTTCTCAAAGGAAATCCTTTGTTAGCTTTTTTAGGAAATGTAGAAAGAAGAAATCTCTCACTTTTCTCCTTATCCAACACTCTTAGAGAAGAGTTCACACTTAATCTCACCACAAAACTCTAAATTATAGGAACAATGGACTCTAAATGGTTGTGGAATGAAAAATGGAAGAATGTGTGATGCATATAAGGTTGACTTGGGGTGATGAGATGTCAACAAGAGTCACTTTTCTGATTAATTTTGGTCCCAAATAAAGCCTAGAGTCGGTTCCCCAACAGGTGCCACCAAAAACTCTTTAAAAAGCGTCCAAATTCATCGAATCTTCTAGAAACAGGGGCTGAACCGACATTGGTGCCGTTGGCGCCCATTCCGGCATCGTCAGTGCCAGTGTTCTGCAATTTAATTTGCTACTCTCTGTCAAATAGCGCCGTCGGCGCTACTTCTGGCACCGTCGGCACTGAACACATTTTCAACTTCTTCATTTTTGCTCCAAATTTTATCATTTTTTCTTTCTTTTTGCTTCAAGTCCTAAAATTCAACAACATGCAAGAAAACATAAAAATATCTTCCATTAAAGTGCAATATCACAAAAAATGAGTATAAAATATAGGTTTAAAATTGCATATATTTTTGGTGTATCAAAATCTCCCAAATTTACATGTTACTTTTCCTCAAGTAAATATAAAAATATGACTTATAGTAAAGAATTTAACTTCTAGATTTCCATATCTTAGTCCACTAAATACAACCTAACATAAGAAAAATTCAAAACAACTCCAGTTAATAATAAAGGTATAAGAATATTTAGCAATTAAGTTCAAGATTTCTGATTCTCTATTCTTTTCAAGAAAAATTGTAAATTGTCATATTAAAGTCACTTAAAGTATTCATATGAAAAAAACTTTATAAAAATTTACTAGTAAATAAACTAATACTCAAATAAAAGTTTAGAAAATGTTGCAAGCCTTCTTTTTTAAATTTATTCAAGTGAAGCTAATTTTTAATTAAGCATCTCCTCAAGCTTCTCCCCACATATTTTCTTTTCTTTTCTTTTTTTATATGTGAGGATTACTATATCTGGATAGCTTTTAATGATTTTGAACTTTAATATTGACCGTCGACTTTATATATGCTTAAAATACAAGATAAATATGGACGTAATAAATATTCAATAATTGTAAAGTCATACTTATCAATGCAAGTATACATATCGCTCAAGTAATATAGGGCTCTAATGGAGTCCTAGATATCGATCCCACACAAGTATATGTATCGCTCAAGTAATATAGGGCTCTAATGGAGTCCTAGATATCGATCCCACAGCAAGTATATGTATCACTCAAGTAATATAGGGCTCCAATAGAGTCCTAGATATCGATCCCATAGGGAGTAACTTTAGAACTACGAACTAAGATTTTAGAAAAGCAAATCTTAGATATCGATGTCAACACAAGTATACATATTGCTCAAGTAATATAGGGCTCTAATGGAGTCCTAGATATCGATCCCACAGGAGGTAGTTTAGAATTATGGACTAAGACCTTAGAAAAGCAATACTTTAATCACAACAACGACGTTTAATTTGCTTATCTGTCACTAATAGGCTAGTTTTAGGTTACGAGCTAAGATTTTAGAAAAGTAATATTTTAATCACAACAACGAAGTTCAATTTGCTTATCTGTCACTAATAGGCAATTGAAATAAATAGATAATTTTAATAACTATTAAATTACTAATGATACTAAGGAGTGTTTAATTGTGATATTCAATATATAAGAAAACATCCTTCTCCTTATCAAGAAATTATAGTGAATGGATAAAGTGAATCAGTTCTAATGTATTGAATCATTCTCCTTGTCAAGAAATTATAGTGAATGGATAAAGTGAATCAGTTCAAATTATATTGCGCCAAATAGGAGCATACCTATTCTTTACCCTTTGGTCCGGGCATAAAAAACATTGACTAATCATTTGGTCCAGGCATAAAGAACATTGACTAATCCTATGCTTGGTTACTGATTCTGCGGCTAAATATTCTTTACCCTTTGGTCCAAGCATAAAGAACATTGACTAATCCTATCAAAATAGGAGCATACCTATTCTTTACCCTTTAGTCCAGACATAAAGAACATTGACTAATCCTACGCTTGTTTANGGTATGGTTTAATTGTGAAATTCAATATATAAGAAAGTATCCTTCTCCTTGTCAAGAAATTATAGTGAATAGATAAAATGAATTAGTTCAATTTATATTGTAGCAAATAGGAGCATACCTAATCTTTACCCTTTAGTCCAGGCATAAAGAACATTGACTAATCCTATGCTTGTTTNCCTACACTTCAACACCTAAATGATAGGACCGAATTGGGGATTTTAATCTGTCACTCTAAAATCTCTAATTCTACGCCCGATAATATTATTTCCGTATTTATTTGCACCCAACTTCCAAAGGCTTTGACCTCCCTGAATCTTGGATATAATCTTCACTTTAGTTGTANGGGGCTAACATCTACACTTCAGCACCTAAACGATAGGACCGAATTGGGAATTTTAGTCTGCCACTCTAAAATCTCCAATTCAACGCCCGATAATATTATTTCCCAATTTATTTGCACCCAACTTCCAAGGGCTTTGACCTCCCTAAATCTTAGATGTAATCTTCACTGGTCGTAAAACTCAACATATTTTAACAAATCAATTGGCCAGATTGAAAGTAAATTAAGATCAAAGTCAAGATCATCACAATTTCTTAAACATTTTCATGGCTTCACCATTTCACAAATCTCGAGATAAGAAGAAAGATAGAGAAAACTACTCAGATCTCCTGGGGAAAACACAATAAAACTCGGAATTCATATATAAAATGAAAGTCATACAAACTACAACAAGTAAATAACTTATCTCTAATTTCTNAGAAGTGAAAATATCATCACAATTTCTTAAACATTTTAATGGCATCACCAATTTAAATCACCATGTCACAAATCTCCAGACAAGGATAAAGACAGAGAAAACTACTCAGAACTCATGGGGAAAACACAACAAAACTCACAATTCATATATAAAATCAAGGTTATACAAACTACAACAAGTAAATCACTTATCTCTAATTTCTCCCCAAGAACACTTCTCGAAGTTCCTCTGAATCTCTTCCTTTCTTTACAGCACACAAAATTCCTTTTCGAAGTAGCAAGGAGGAAGAAATCTCTCACTTTCCATCCACTCTTACAATCTCTCGAAGAAATCCTCACAATTGTTACACACTAACGAAAAATCTATACAATCTAGGACCTCTCTAACATCCAGGACCTCTCTAATTTTTAGCCAAAATGTTCTTTTAAAGTTGTGGATGAGCTTTCCCAAGAGTTGCCTAAGCATCCCTTCCAAATTTGGCCTTAACCAAAGCTTGAGTAGGCATAACCATCAATCTCGCCGTCGGCGGCCTCGAGGGCGCCGTCGGCGGGCTTGTGAAGAATTTTGTCCTGTAGTCTCGGGAAAAACTCGCTGTCAGCGGGGTCGTCGACGGCCTAGTTTAAATCTCCGCATTTAGGTCCTTTTCGCTCCAAATTCTCTCCTTTTTGCAT
Source organism: Phalaenopsis hybrid cultivar (assembly GCA_002079205.1). Classification (NCBI taxonomy): domain Eukaryota; kingdom Viridiplantae; phylum Streptophyta; class Magnoliopsida; order Asparagales; family Orchidaceae; genus Phalaenopsis; species Phalaenopsis hybrid cultivar. The sequence goes on from JXCR01134552.1 coordinate 101,250, forward strand.
CTTTTTTCTCCAATGACCCTAATTCATCATTCCTGCAAGAAAACATCAAAAATATCTTTCTTTAAAGTGTAATACCATTAAAAACAGTATAAAATATGTATGAAAATCTCAACATATTTTCCTTTGGTTAATGGGAAAAAGAGGTGTGAAAGGGGAATGGCTCAAATTTGGAAGATTTATTGTAGAATCCAAAGGAGGAAGAACTAAGGGATGTCATAGATCCAGAGGAGAACCTCGGTGACTTCCCAGTCTATTCTATTGTTTGGCTTAAGTTTTGAGAAGAAATTATTTAAATGTTTCATCCTGAAAATTTTATTTGTTAGGGCTTACATTAGTGTGAAACAATCACACAAATAGCCTGAAAGATGTGAGTATTTAGGTTACGATGAACGAAATCCTTGAAATCCTAAGATGAGTTAGGGTTTATATTGTACAGCAGAGTTGTACAAAGGCCTAAAGAAATGGTTGAGGATTTATGTTGCACTAGGCAGACAACCTTGTAATCCTATGGTTTGTTGTTTCATTCTATGGAAAGATATGTTGTTGTAAATCTTCTTGCTGTTGAAGATAGTCATGTTGCCCACAATGCTAGCTCCAAACTCCTCGTTATGACGAGTTTAAGTTTTCTAATGTGTCAGGTCACAATGTCAAATCAGATTTTCATATGGTTATGGTCATTTAAATATTATGGGGGCATATTAAAGTTGATTAGAGCGACACCGATTACGATCCTACGGTTCCCTCGTTTCGGTACCACTATTTTCTATCAGATTCACTTAGCCCAAATGATGTTATTAAACTTAACTTAATGATTTCCATACTTTCATTTAGACCGTGGGGAAATCTCGTTAGCAACTGTAGGTTACCTCCTCTGAGTGATTCCCGATCATTCGATAAAGACGTCTTAGTTTACTTGTAATTATTGTTTGTGATGTCTGTGATTAAATTTTGTGTTTGTCTTATATTTTGAATGTTGTGGCGGTGAATTTCATCTTATTTGATTTTAGTTTTGATTTTGGTTTTACGACTATCCTAGCAGTTTTTTTTTTCATGTAGTGACATAGTTGTTTAACATGCAAGTTTTATAAGTATAAAAATACAATGTGGTAAGTACAAGAAAGGAGGACACTGTAAAATGTAAAAGAGTAACAGGCGAGTCTTCTCGTTCCAAAACCTAAAAGGTTAGTACTTGCAAGGCATGTACATAATATTGTAAGGAATTTAAATTACATGAGTAAATGAATGTTTAGTTACCAAACCCCAAGCTATAAATCTATTGAATCTCATAAGATCCTAGTAGATAATTTTAAAACAAAATATGACAAGTCCAATTTGTCCTTCAGAATGTCCAATAGATTTGAAAATGTTCGGGGCATGTCCTTGATACGCCTAAAATATATAGTGTTTTTAGACACATTTTTATACCTATTTTTTAGATATTGCACTTTAATGGAAGGTATTTTTGTGTTTTTTATTCAGATACAGATAGAAAGGTAAAAATGCTTAAAGGAGTGAAAAAGGATCAAATTTGGAGCAAATAAGTGAAAAATGTGCAAAAGTGTTTTGGCACGTAAGCGCTGGGTAAACAAAGAAGGTCGCATCTAAGCACCAGAGGCTCCGAGCTTAAGCGCCAGTGGTAGTTATTAAAAGAGTACATTCAGTTTTTGCAAATTTTGAAGAGGTTTTTAAGGCACCTATTGGCTTAATAGGTGGTTACAACCACCATGAACGATATTTTATGTGAAACGATGCATCTCTTGGGGAAATAAATTGAATCAAGACACATTTTGAAGATATTCCAAAGCACCTTTTGGATAATTATAAAAGAAATAACATTGGGACTTCAAAAGGGGTCCTGAAAGTACTCGAAAAGTTTTGAAAGCTAAAAAATTGGGGAGTTAGTTGGAGAGATTTTCAGGCACCACATATTTATCCTTTTTTTATTTCGTTTTATGTTGAGAGTGTTGTAAAAGAGAAGAGAAGATCTCAAGAAACTTCAAGAGTTTGGTGGAGGACTTGGGATAAGTTTTTATCTTTTATTTTAAACTACTTTTGGTTTTAATTGAGACTTGTTGTTCGTTTGACAATTATTTCTACTTTTAAACTAAAGTGTGATTTTGTATTCTCCATAGATTTTGAGTAGTTTTCTTTATCTTTCTTCTTAAAATAATAAGTAATTAAGTGTTGGATGGAAGTTATAGAGAGTATTGATCTTTAATATTGGAAGAAGTTGTGATGATTTAAATCGATGTACTTCATTTACTTCTTGATTTGGCCAACCCAGATGTTAAAATTTGTTGTGAGAACATGTAAGAATCGGGATGGTATTATCTCAGTCGACAATTGGAAAGAATCACATGAGGTTGTATGAATGAGAATGTAGTTCATATGATTGAGTACAAATAGGTAGGAAAATATTCATTGATGAGTGTAGATTTAGAGGACTTTAAAGTGAGAGGTTAAAGCCCCCATTGGAAATAATCATTGAAGGGTGTAGAGTTAGAAGAATTTAAAGTGACAGGTTAAAACCCCCAACTTGGTTTAAGAAATATTCATTGAAGGGTGTAGAGTTAGAGGACTTTAAAGTGACAGTTTAAAGCCCCCAACTTGGTTTATTATTTTAGGTTCTGATAAGAGATGTTTGCCCCTAGGTGGAGGGAATCGAGGGAACTCTATAGTGAGAGCTAGTATCTTCCTTGCCTAGCTAGTCTTCAGAACTAATCAAACTTTAAATTAGCCAATGTTTTTATAGCATCTCTGGTAAGGTAAAGAATATTATTGCTCCTATTTGGCTCAACACAATATGTATACATCCACAACAGAATTCATATACTTATTACTAATTCATGATAAAGAGAAAGATATTTTCATATTTAGTGCTTTTCTTCTACAAAACTCAAGTTATCTTTTTAAGTTTGAACTGTTTTTGCCAAAATATTAAAATTTCCAAAAATATTTAAACATTCTTTACTGCAAAAATGTCTTTAGTTTAAATAATTATCTTTTTAAAAATATAAAGTTTTCCAACAAGTACATATTGCATATCTTCCCTGTGGGTTCGATATTCAGGTCATAATCAAAAGGTCTTATATTACTTGATAATGATATGTATACTTGCGTAGTATCCCAATATATATAAATTAAAAGTTAAATTCTTATTTTTCTTTAGGATCAAGTTTTTAGTTTTGTTGTAAAATAAGGAAATATAAGTGAAAAATATAATCAGAATTATTGATATATTGTTGCATATAGCAGTTTCGGGATCAAGTTTTTTGGCGCCTTTGTCGGGGAAGTGAAGTAAAAATTGTAAAGAATATATTGATTTAACTATTTTTAGAAAGTCTTATTTAAACTTTAAGTTATTGTATTTTATTTTATGTGTGTTTAGTTTTATTTTATTTTATGTTAGTGTATGTATAGTTTAGATTCTGAAGGACTAAAGTCCTACGATTCTAAAGAACTAATGTCCTACGATTCTGAATTAGAGAGAAATGTTAGAAAAATAAGAAAAACAAAAAAAAATTAAAAATCTTGAAAAATCCAAAAAAATTACAAAAATGACAAACCAAAATGATCAAAACTGAAATTCATCAAGAGTTTAGACCTTTAAGAGATTATGCCAACCCGATTTTAGATGAACTCCATTGTAGTATTCAAATACCTACTGTAGTGGCTAATTCATTTGAACTTAAACCTGCTATTATCCAAATGATATCAAATAATCAGTTTGGGGGATCACCAACTGAAGAAAAATTTACATCTGCCAATTTCTAGAATTATGAGTTACATTTAAATACTATGGTGTATCAGATGATGTCATAAGACTTAGGTTATTTCCTTTCTCACTGGGGATAAAGCTAAGATGTAGTTAAATTCATTCGCACCTGGATCTATCAGAACTTATGGGGATTTAGCACAAAAATTCCTTGTTAAATATTTATCACCATAAAAAATTGTGAAGCTTAGAAATGATATTACATCTTTTAGTCAGTTTGAAGGGGAATATACTTACGAAGCATGAGAAAGATTTAAAAAACTCTTAAGAAAGTGTCCACACCATGCTATACTAGATTGTTTAACAATTAAGACTTTTTATAATGGATTATTTGAATCTCTTAGTGAGGAGTGCAGTGCTATAATTCAGAAAAAGCTTTCTGAAAAGCTTAAAGATCCTGGTAGCTTTAAAATTCCATGTGCAATAGGAGACAAATTTTATGGGAAAGCTTTATGTGATTTAGGTGCAAGCATTAAACTTATGTCATTATCAATATTCAAAAGATTGGGATTGTGAGAAATAACCCCTACTACTGTAACTTTGTAGCTAGCAGATCGTTCGATAACATACCCTAAAGGAGTTATAGAAAATGTCATAGTGAAAGTGGATCAATTTATTTTTCCTGTTGATTTCATTATATTAGATATGGAGGAAGATAAGGACAAACTTATCATTTTGGGGGACACCTTTCCTAGCCACAGGAAGAGCAATGATAGATGTGCAGAAAGGGGAATTAACAATGTGTGAATCAAACTATTACTTTCAATATTTCAAGATCAATGAAATATCCTGCAATAGGTAAAGATGATGAATGTTATAGGATGGATGTTATAAGATATCTAGGTGAATGTCATTTCAAAACAACTTATGAAGAAAAATCTGAAGAAAAAGATTTGGAACACAACCAAGAAGAGGAATTAAATCGATGTGAAGAACTTTTTAAGGAAGATTCAAACTATGTTTGAGAAAGTTATGAAATTTTGGACACAATAGACAAAGATAAATCATTTTGCCCATCAATTGAAAAACCTCTAAAACTTAAGTTGAAGTTACTTCCTGAACATTTAAAATATGCCTTTTTGGGAGATTCCTGTACTTTACCAGTTATAATTTCCTCAAAATTAACGATGGAAGAAGAAGAAAGGTTGATGAAAATTTCAAAAGTTTTTAAGAAAGCCTTTGGATGGACAATTGCTGATATTAAAAGAATAAGTCCTTCAATTTGTATGCATAGAATTCATATGGAAGAGAACTGCAAACCCAGGGCTGATCCTCAAAGGAGACTGAATCAGGTTATGAAAGAAGTTGTTAAGAAAGAAATTTTAAAGTGGTTAGATGCTGGAATTATTTACCCTATTTCAGATGGTGCATGGGTTAGTCTAATTCACTACGTTCCTAGGAAATGAGGAGTAACTGTAATTGTGAATGAAAATAATGAACTAATACCTACTAGATAAGTTATAGAGTGGCGAATATGCATTGATTATAGAAAATTAAATCTTGTCACTAGGATGATCATTTTCCTTTACCCTTTCTAGATCAAATGTTGGATAGACTAGCTGGCTTAAATACTTTTATTTTATGGATGGATATACTCGTTATCACCAAATACAAATATCTCCTTAGGATCAAGAGAAAACAGTTTTTTTCAGTCCTTATGGTACTTTTGCTTTTATAAGGATGTCATTTGGTTTATGTAATGCCCCTGCTACATTTTAAAGTTGTATGATGGCAATTTTTTGTGATTTCATTGAAAAATGGATTAAAGTTCATGGATGATTTTTCAGTGTTTGGAAGTTCATTTGACTCATGTTTAGAACATTTATCTAAAGTTCTTAAGCACTGTGAAGAAATAAATTAAAAAATGCCAATTTATGGTAGCAGGAGGAATTGTATTAGGACATCAAATATCAGAAAATACTTAAAACATTTATCTAAAGTTCTTAAGCACTGTGAAGAAACAAATTTAGTCCTTAATTGGGAAAAAACCAATTTATGATAGCAGGAGGAATTGTATTACATCATCAAATATCAAAAAATGGTATGGAAGTAGATCCTGATAAAATTCAAGCGATCGCTAATTTACCTTATCCAACAAATGTAAGGGAAATTAGGAGTTTTTCAGAACATATTGGATTCTACAGGTGATATATTAAAGACTTTTCAAAGATTGCTAAGCCTTTATGTCATTTACTGGAGAAAGATGTAATTTTCAATTTTGATAAGGAATGCCTAAAAGCTTTTAATTTATTAAAAGAAAACTTAATCAATGCACCAATCATAGTTTTACCAAACTGGGGAAAACCTTTTGAATTGATGTGTGATGCTAGTGATTATGCTATAGAAGTTGTTTTAGGACAAATATATGATAAAATTTTCAAAGTAATTTACTATGCTAGTAAAACTCTTAATGAAACTCAAATCAATTATACAACAACTAAAAAAGAGTTAATAGCAATAGTATATGCTTTTGATAAATTTTGATCATATTTAATTGGAACTCATTATGTAGTGCATATTGATCGTGTTGTTATTAAGTACTTAATGAAAAACAAGGATGTTAAACCTAGACTTATAAGATGGATTCTTCTTTTGCAAGAATTTAATTTTGAAATAGTAGATTGAAAGGGGTCTGAAAATTAAATTGCTGATTATTTATCCAGGCTTGAGTTAGAAAAATCACTTTGTTTTGAAAAAGAAATTAATGAACATTTTTTAGATGAAAAATTGTTCACTATTAATGAGTGGCGTGTTTCGTGGTATGTCAACATTGTGAACTTTATTGTTTGCGATATTATATCCTATGGAATGACATACCAACAAAAGAGGAAATTTATTTCTGAAGCTAAGACTTATTTTTTGGATGACCCATTTTTATATAAACAAGATAATTATTCAAAGATGTGCACCATTAGAAGAAACTTATGAAATTATCCAAAAATATCATAATTCTGAATTTGAGGGACATTTTTGGTGTTGATAAAACTTCATACAAAATTTTACAATCTGGATTCTATTGATCTACAATTGTTAGAGATGTTATGCTTATATCAAAACTTGTGATGGATTTCAATGAGTAGGCAATATTTCTAGAAGAAATGAGATGCCCCTCAATTATATGCTAGAAGTTGAAATAGTAGGCAATATTTCTAGAAGAAATGAGATACCCCTCAATTATATGCTAGAAGTTGAAATATGTAGGCAATATTTCTAGGAGAAATGAGATGCCCCTCAATTATATGCTAGAAGTTGAAATATTTGATGTTTGGATTATATTTCATGGGACCATTTATATCATCTTTCTGAAATTTGTATATTTTGTTAGTAGTGGACTATGTATCTAAATGGATAAAAGTTGTTGCTTTACCTCGATGAGATGCTCAAAGTATTGGAAAATTTTTGAAAATGAATATGTTTTGTAGATTTGGGATGCCGAGAGTTATCATTACTGATGGGGGAAGTCATTTCAGAAATGCCATAATGGAGAAGTTATTAAAGAAATATCATATAAATCATAGGATTGCTACTGCTTATCATCCTCAGACAAGTGGTTTGGCTAAATTATCCAATCAAAAAATTAAAAGAATTATGGAAAAATTTGTGAATCCAACAAAAATGGATTGGTCAATCAAACTTGACTATGCTTTGTGGGCTTATAGGACTACATACAGAACTCCCATTGGAATGTTCCCATATAGGTTAATATTTGGGAAACCTTGTCACTTACCAGTTGAAATTGAACATAAAGCATATCGAGTGATTAAAGAGATCAATTATAAATTGAAAGATGTTGGTGAGAAAAGGTTATTGCAATTAAATGAGCTTGAAGAGATAAGGAATGATTTATGAGAATGTCAAGATTTCTAACGAAAAGATGAAATGTGGCATGATCGAAGGATTCTTACTAAAATTTTTCAGCCAGGGCAACAAATTTTGCTATATAATGCGAGGTTAAGATTATTTCCAGACAAACTTAAGTCCAGGTGGATAAACCCATTTGTTGTGATAAAAGTTTATCCTTATGGAGCTGTGGATATTAAAGATCCTAAATCTGAGAAAATATTTAAAGTTAATGGACATAGACTGAAACCTTATTTTATATGGGATCAGCATAAGCTTAATGATAGAATGATGTTGGGTCAACCAGAATAAGCACTGGTTACATCGGGCTGATGACATAAAACCAAGCACTTTGTGGGAGACAACCCATAGTTATCAGTGTGTTTTTATTTTGATTGTTTTTTTGTGTGTGATTAAGAAAATTAGGGTAGTATTTTTGAAACTATTATGTTTTAGTAAAGATTTTAAGACTTTATTTAGTGACCAAGACTTGTTAGAATAAGAATTTGGATGTTAAGTTGACTAGTGCAAAAATGTGCACTAGCGCTTAAGCGCTAGATCCAATGCTTAAACGCGGCAATTTAAACACATGTGTGAAATTAATATTCTAGAAGATTTAACTGCTAATTAGTTTGTAAAAAAGTGTCAAGGCGGTTTCTAAACTTGCCTTAGAGTTATTGGAAAGATTTAGGCCAATAAATAGAAGGTTTTTATGAGGAATTTCACCCCAGATCATTTCTAGCCCTAAAGTCTAAGAGAAAGTGAGATTTAGAGAAAATGTCTTCATAGGAGAAGAATTTGAAGAAAATGAAGAAACCGTGACGAAAAGGTTCATTAGTCAAAGTGCACAAGAGATGTATAACAGTTTCTTAGCCATTAGTATTGAAGGGATATCAGAGAAAAACAACAAAATGGAAAATACAATGGCTTTAGTGGAGACCAAAGTACTTGAGTTGCATCCACATCTAGAGCATATTGGATGTCAATTGAAGATGCAATTGAGCCACACAAGTTATATAGAAAAAGTGGATAAGACAATGTTCATAAAGCATAAGTGGATTGAAGAAGATAGTATCAGAGCTCGTCACCACCGTTCGTTTTATCAACTCTATATTCCTAGAGAGACTAATGAAAGACAGGAATTTATTCCTTTGAATGAAGAATGAAATTAAGTTTAGTGTTAGAATTTGTCTGTTAAAAGTTGTTGTTTTCAAGTGGTTCAGTGTTTAGGTCTTATTTTTAGTATTTATGACTTCTTTATGTGTAATGATTGTTATGTATTTGTATTTAGGAAAATTTTCTCATCCAAGACTATTTAGAGTGAGAATTAAGTGTTTAAAGGTCTTTTCACTTATTTGTGAATTAGTATAAGTTTGTTTGTGTGGTTTTTAGCCTCTAATTAAACTAGTTATTATAAAGAGTTTTAAGAGAGAGGGGAGTTATAGGAAGTTGAAAATAGACATTTAAGTGCTATGAGACCATTTAGGGGTGGTTTACTTAGAAAAATAGTGCATTTTACTTTAATTTGAAAATTTTGAAAATCGTGCACTGGTGCCTAAGCGCCACAACTAGCGCTTAAGCGTGAGCCAACCCGAGAGGCAGGCGCCTAAGCGCCAGTTACCTGCGCTTAAGCACCAGTTCACAAAAACTGGTTCACGAACGATTAAAAGTAAAATTTTGGTAAAAAATCACCATTTTTACGCCTCTCGTCACCTTCAACCTCTCAAAATTCTGATTTCTGAAGGCTAGGGCACATCTAAAGTGAAGATTTCTTGGTGGAATCAAGTGAAATTTGCTATATTTAAGTTCCTTGAGGTAAGAGCTTTACTTCTATGCAAACATTTTGGATGTTCGCCATGTATTTTGAGCACATTTGGAGAAATTCAAAAACTCACTATTCATGATGAAAAATGAGAAAAAAGATCTATGGAAATTGCATGGGAAGTGTAGATTATACTTTGGAAGAGTAGTTTAGTAATTTAGACTTTATTTTTGAAGTTTTTTTTTGGAATTTATAAAATTTGTAGAATGGAAGAATGAAGAGGAGCAAAGGAAAGAGCCCTTTCAATTCGAGTAAAATTGTTAGTTCGAAGGCTCAGGATCGATACAGTGATGTCAACTTGTTTTATCATCTGCCACCTGATTCGTTATGTTTTTATGCAAGTTATATTCTGACTGAAGTGGAGTTAGATGATATTAGTTCTTACTTGACTATTGGGAGAGGACTTTGGAAGATCACTAATGAGAGGAGAGTCAACTTCCCTACTTCAAAGTTATGTGCATCTTCAAAGGCCTGACACTATTTTATTTCTGCTCGTTTGCTACCAACAAATCATCTCAGTGAAGTGACCAAAGAGAGAGAGACGTTAAATTATTATATATAGGAAGGAAAGCTCATCAACATAGGAGCATTGATTTGTCAGACTATCATCAGTTCTGCCACTGTCGTTACTACTACAGGTCTGAGATTTTCTTCCTTGATATTTTTTGTGTGAGTAGGCTGGAGTTAAATTAGATAGCTGGGAGGAAGTGTTGTTACCTCTAAAGCTCATCACTAAGAAGAATGTGAAGACTTATTCTGAGAATTCTATTTTTGGCTGGAGAGGAGGATTTTCTAGGAGTCATGGAATTGAGATGTCTGCTGCTTCTTCATGTAGACCATCTACCTCACATGCTACTACATCTAGACGTGAGTCTACTAAGACCCAAGATCAATTATTGCAGAGGATGATGGATAATATTAATTTTACTGCTGATAGGGTACAAAATTTAGACCGTTTTGCAGAGCATACTGATAGGTATAATAGGACAAAAAGTGATTATGAAAAGAAATTTCACTCATCTTTGGAAAGCCTCATTAGGGGTAACCAAGGAGTGCAATTTCCTCCATATCCTAGATACCTTTATTATGAGCCTGCAAAAGTTTGTGATAGCGGTGATTCAGAGGATGAGGAGTAGAACTGAGAGATTTATTTTATGATTGTAATATGATATAAACTATGTGGTTCGGGCTTGCTACATTTGCATCTGTGTGTCAGTTTGAACTATGTGATGTGGTTTGTACTTTTATGTTTAAGTGAGAATTGTGATGTGATGTGTTTTCATGGATTTGGACTTGAGACATGTATGTATGTTTACTTGTTTAGAATTGTGATGTGTGAGACTTTTTTTTGGACTTGAGACATGTATGTATGTTTACTTGTTTAGATATTGTTATTTGTGAAACTTTTATTTTTAATTGCATTGTACTGTTTGTGTTAGTTAGTAGTTTGTTTTAAAATTCTAGGGTAGTAACTGTTGTGAGTTTTGTTATTTAGAACTTAACTTAATTCTAACTCGTTTATAAATTAGAAAATCTTGCTAACTTAGGTCTTAAATATGAAACTTAGGAAACTGCTACCCTGTATTTTTCTTTTATCATGTTAGTGTGTTTGTTTTTATGTTGAGATTGTGAAGTCAGTTTCGTGTGTTAGTTTGCTTTTATGTTTATACCCACTGTTTAGAAGTCTATTGAATCTCTTCATGTTGAATTGAAATTAAAATATTAAAAAGTTTGATCAAAATTAATTTTACTACTGTTTTTAATTTTATACTGGTATCATTAGGGTACAAAAATTCTTATTAGCAGTTATTTTAATTTTCATTCTTGCTTATTTATATTTTATGCTAAACTGTTTAATTTATTTAAATTTTAAGTTTGGGGGGATGAAAAATATTTTTAAAAAGTTGAATTTTATTTGTTCTGAAATAAACTACAAGTGAATTTGATTTGAAAAGAAAAATTGATCATGTATATGAGGTTATATTAGGGAAGTAAATTTTGATTTTAGAAATGAGTAAGAGAATTTAGTTGAAATTTTAAGTATTGAAGAAAAACTTTAAGTTAAAAGTTTTTACTGTAGAAAATGATTAATATAAGTAACATCTTCAGTAAGAAACATTGTATTTTTGAAAATTTTAAAAATTTAGACTTTTATTTTTAATACTTAAATTTCTTTTATTAAAGATAATTTTCAAAGCTATTATTATATTTATAAGTAAAAGTTTTGTATCAAGACTTTGCTTTAAGAAAGGAAAAGTAGAATTCAAAATTATTGAAGGTCTATCCAGAAATAATATTATTTTCCTAAAAAAAGAAAAGAAAAAGAGAAAAAATAAAAAAAAGAAGAGAAAAAAAGGAGAAAAGAAAAAGAAAAAGAAAAAATATAACAGAGGAGAAGCTTGAAGATTAGTGCCTAATAAAAAATTGGTTCTACATTTGATCTTTTCAAAGTATAAGACTTGAAAAAATCTTAAGCTTATAGATATAATATATTAAGTAAAATTATTCTTAATAAAAATTTTTAAATGGAGATAATAAAAAACTAAACTCTAAATTTGGAAGACTTACAATATTTCTGAATTAGATAGAAACTTATATTTTCATTATTCTTAACAGTAAAAATTTCTAAACTTTAAGTTGGTCTAATGTACTGAATATTTTTTCTAAATTTGACTACTATATTTCTAAATCTAAATTTTAGTAACTCCTAAAGAAACCTATATACATACCATACATATTTAGTTTTTAAAGATTGAAGTGTCACTTGAGGGCAAGTAACATTTTAAGTATGGGGGATTTTGATACGCCTAAAATATATAGTGTTTTTAGACACATTTTTATACCTATTTTTAATATTGCACTTTAATTGAAGGTATTTTTGTGTTTTTATTTCAGTTATAGGTAAAAATCTGAAAAATGATTAAAGAAGTGAAAACGATCAAATTTGGAGCAAATAGGTGAAAAATGTACAAAAGTGTTTTAGCGCCTAAGGGCCGGGTAAACAGAGAAGGCAGTGCCTAAGGGCCGAGGCCCCACGCTTAAGCGCCAGTGGCAGTTATTGGACAAGTAAATTTGGTTTTTACAAATTTTGAAGAGGTTTATGAGGCACCTATTGACTTAATAGGTGGTTACAACCAACATGGACGAAATTTATTGCAAAAGGATGCGTCTCTTGGGGAAATATCAAGACACATTTTGAAGAGATACTAAGGCACCATTTGGAGAATTATAAAAGAAAGAAGATTAGGACATTGAAAGGGGTCATGAAAGTACTGGAAAAGTTTTGAAAGCTCAAAAATTTGGGAGTTAGTTAAAGAGATTTTCAGGCACCACATATTTATCCTTTTTTTTATTTCTATTTTTATATTGAGAGTGTTGTAAAAGAGAAGAGATTCAAAGGAACTTCAAGAATTTGGTGGAGGACTTGAGATAAGTTTTGATGTACTTTTAAACTAAAGTGTGGTTTTGTTTTCTCCATGGATTCTGAGTTATTTTCTTTATCTTTCTTTTTTGTTTTAGACTACTTTTGGTTTTAATTGAGACTTGTTGTTGGTTTGACAATGATTTCTTCTTTTGGACTACTTTTGGTTTTAATTGAGACTTGTTGTTAGTTTGACAATGATTTCTACTTTTAAACTACTACTTTTGGTTTTAATTGAGACTTGTTGTTGGTTTGACAATGATTTCTTCTTTTAAACTAAAAGACTACTTTTAGTTTTAATTAATGTATTGTTGGTTTGACAATGATTTCTACTTTTAAACTAAAGTATGGTTTTGTTTTCTCCATACAATATTGTTGGTTTGACAATAATTTCTTCTTTTAAACTAAAGTGTGGTTTTATTTTCTCCATAAATATTGGTTTGACAATGATTTCTACTTTTAAACTAAAGTGTGATTTTATTTTCTCCATGGATTATGAGATTTGACAATGATTTCTACTTTTAAACTAAAGTGTGGTTTTGTTTTCTCCATGGATTCTGAGTTAAAATGTGGTTTTGTTTTCTCCATGGATTCTGAGTAGTTTTCTTTATCTTTCTTGTTAAAATGATAAATGTGGTTTTGTTTTCTCCATGGATTCTGAGTAGTTTTCTTTATCTTTCTTCTTAAAATGATAAACTTCTTTGGTTTTAATTGAGACTTGTTGTTGGTTTGACAATGATTTCTTCTTTTAAACTAAAGTGTGTTTCTTTTTCATGGATTATGAGTAGTTTTCTTTATCTTTCTCCTTAAAATGATAAGTAATTAAAGTGTTTCATGAATTCTTAGTAGTTTTATTTATCTTTCTTCTTAAAATGATAAGTAATTAAGTGTTGGATGAAAGTTGTAGAGAGTATTGATCTTTAATGTTTGAATAAGTTGTGATGATTCAAATCCATGTACTTCATTTACTTCTTGATTTGGTCAATCCAAATGTTAAAATTTGTTGTGAGAACATGTAAGAACTGGGATGGAATTATCTGAGTCAACAATTGGAAAGAATCACATGAGGTTGTATGAATGAGAATGTAGTTCATTTGATTGAGTGCAAATAATTAGGAAATTATTCATTGAAGGGTGAGAGTTAGAGGACTTTAAAGTGACAGGTTAAAGCGCCCAACTTGGTTTATTGTTTTATGTTCTGATACGAGATGTTAGCCCCCTGGTGGAGAGAATCTAGGGAACTCTAGAGTGAGAGCTAGTATCTTTCCTACCTAGCCGGTCTTCAAAACTATTCAAAACTTTAAATTAGCCAATATTCTTTATAACATCTCTAGTAAGGGTAAAGAATATTATTGCTCCTATTTAGCACAACACAATATGCATACATCCACAGTAGAATTCCTATACTTATTACTGATTCATGATAAGGAGAAAGTTATTTTCATATTTAGTGCGTTTTTTCTACAAAAACTCAAGTTATCTTTTTAAGTTTGTATTGTTTTTGTCAAAATATTAAAATTATAAAAATATTTAAACTTTCTTTACAGTGAAAATGTTTTTAGTTGAAATAATTATTTTTTAAAAAATAGAAAGTTTTCCAAAAAAAATACATATTACATATCTTCCCTGCGGGTTCGATATTTAAGACTTAATCAAAAAGTCGTATATTACTTGATAACAATAAGTATACTTGCGTAGTATCTGAATATATATAAATTAAAAGTTAAATTCTTATTTTCTTCAAGATAAAGTTTGTGGTTTTGTTGCCAAATAAGGAAATATAAGTGAAAAATGTAATAAGAATTATTGTTATAATGTTACATATAAGCAGTTTTGGGATCAGTCCTCGGATCACTTTGAAAATTCTTTGAAATATTCCAAGTTCATTTTTGGACTTGTCATATTGTTCCATTAATCATCAGAGGTCGAAGTGTGACCACCCCTTTGCTAAGTAAAACTTAACAATTTAATTATCCCGAGGATAAGGTACTCAATTAATTAATTGATATTTTGTTTAAAGGTTATGTGAGTGGGTGCCTTTAAGGTGAGTTTAGGTCATTCAAGACTGTGGTGCTCGTGATTGAGGTCAGGCTTGTAGTGTTTAAAACTGTTAGTCACCAATCATATTCTCTTCTAAATCCAATAATTGATTTTAAATATTGAAACTAGGCCACTACTAAGCCTTCAACAATTATGATAGGTGGAATGATGATTATCAAAATTTTGATTAAACTATATGTACTCTTATCAAATGATCAAACCATCCTCAACTTTGAATTGAAGACAAGTAAATTATCATCTTTCTGACTTAGCCCATTACATAAGAATCATTTGATCTAAGTTAACTTTCAAGACATGAAAATTAGGAGGATTATTATTTTGTTGATGTTGTGCAAGGGTGGCGAGTGGGTTTCTACATTTTAACCCCATTGTATTCCAATCATCCAAATATGCTTATTAAGATAAAAATTACCCATTTTCCCTTGGTTAATCTTAAATTTTGGTTAAGACACCAAAGTCTAAAACTACCGTTTTGCCCTTGGGGCACTTCACCTTATAACTCTTTAAATACAACTTAAATGACTTTGAGGGATTAGAGTGTCATATCCATGAGGTAACCATGATGTTTAGAGGATAACATGTGGACCTCTCAAAATTTTGATTTAATTTAGATAATTATTTAAATTTAAAATTTTAATTTATTTAATTATCCAAAATAAAATTTATATTTATGAAAACATTATTAGAAGTTTTTTTAAAGGTTAAAGAAACACTTATACAAAATATTATGATTTTCTAATCAAATTTATATTATTATTATTTAATTTTTAATCAATTTTAATGATCAAATTGAATTGAAAATAATATTTTAATTGCAAAAATCATTTTTATATTTTTAATATGCTTCTGTGAGTTCCGAAAATCCAGAGAATCAAATCTTATATTTTTGTGATTTTTAATTTATTTATTATAATTATTTTAGTGGGAGAACATGAAAAATTCATTTTTTTAAGCCTTTAAAATTTATTTTTTAACTTAGAAAAATTAGAAAAAATGTCCTAATGAATTCTAAGTGAGGAATCATTATTTTATATTTTCAAAAAAAAAATATTATTTTTATTATTTTTAATTCAAAATATATTTTTAAAATGAAATATTTTCACAAAAATGGGTTTTATTTTTATAAGATGCCCCTGATCATAAGGAACTCAGAGAAATAATTTTCAAATTTTTTCTAAACATACTTAATTTAATTTAATTATTTTTGTACAAAAAGCAAGGCTTCCTTAAAAATTCATTTTAGTGCTTAGACTAAGTCAAATAATTTTGATATTTTTACAGTGAATAAACATAATTTTTATGGACAGTAGAGAAGTGATTTTGTCGGTTTTTGATAAGTGTATAATTTACATAAATTAATATAAGGCATATGCATTTAATTAAGTATAAAAGTGTACAAAATGATTCAAAGTATCACAATATTTTTTCTAGACTTCTCTGACTACAGAAGACCTACTAAAATTATTTCGATAATTTTTAAATAGATATATTGATTTGTATAATTAAAATAGCCAAAATAGTCACCTTATATTGAAAATTAGGGTTAGAAGCATAGAAATGCCCTCTGACCTTGGACAAATCAGAGGACATGGCTTCTTTCTTACAAAACAAACCCTCAAAATTTCAAGCTATGGCGAGCAATGCTTAGTCATGGAGAATTGAAATACCACAGATGGGATTTAATTTATTAAAAATCAGGAAATAAGAAAATTATTTTTTTTTAATTTTTAGTCCACATTATTCTTCTCTATTCACTGAGCGAGAGGGTATTTTTCTTTTATTTTTATGATTTTTCTACATAATAATATGATTTTTAAAAGTTATAGGCATTTAATCAAATAAGAAAATCCTTATTTTCTATTTAAGTGACGCGGCATCGCGTCAACCTATGGCGGCTCCGAAGCTCCACACGGTGTCTTCTAGTTCATCACCGCCATCCACCTCAGTGCTGACTCGACCCACGGTTTGTGTTCAATTCACTCGTCTGTCCCAATCTCGTCTGTTGGTTGGATACACGCGCGATCAAACAGCTATTCGTTATCGTCCCCAAGTGTTCAAACCCGAGAACCATTCACACTAAAACCTTAAGATTTTTTTCTATAATTAACCAAATCTCATGGGGTTTATTTCTAAACCTTCATCTACTCAAGATGGACACGTTTATGCAGTTGATCAAGTATAAAATCATGCCAATACAAATGGAGAATCAAAATAAGTTTGGGCTAGGGTTAGAGCTCAATACCTTTGTCTGAGAGGAGAGGCCTCAATCAGATGGTTGTGGTAGCTTTGATTGGACCCAACGAACCTCTGAATGAAGTCTTGTGCCCTAGTGAATTGTCTAGGTATGAATTCAAGCAAGCTCGATTTCAGGTGTTAACCAAAGTCTATGCTAGGGGCTATTTCAGAGGGGGCTTTGATGAGGAATCAATTATACTCACTGTAAGGATGGTGTATGCACAATTAATTTGAGTTTTGTGGACTGTGGAGAGATGTACTGGTTTTAGCTGAAAATTTGAGCTCAAAATTGGGCTTCCACAATGGAGATCAGTGGGGTAAAATGGTGGCAGTGAGCTTAGGAGTTCTTTGAGAGTGTCTGAGAGAAATTAGACAGTTTCCCCAAGGATTTTTAGCACACCTCCCTTTGGCCATGGAGGAGCTGATTAAATAGATGATCTTAGAGGGAAGCTCAGGGCAAATTGATGGGTGCAAAGAGCTGCTTAGGTGGAGGGCTGAGGAGCTATAAAGAGCCATTGGGATGAGGTGGCCTTAATGGTTGAAATTTGGTTTTATTTGGGGCGTGGCTCTCAGTTTTGGCTCCTCAAGCGACTAGGGTGGCTGGCCATGGCATGGGAGGTGCTTAGGTGGCTCAGGAACCTTAGAGTAATCTGTTACAACCATTAATTTGGGTTGGTGATAGGATTTGGAAAAGATATCTTTGGCTTAAGCAATTTAGGAAAAAAAACCCTTGATTTAGGGGACCTTTGGTCCATGGCTCATATAGGGTTGGTTAATTATGGTTTAGCCTGGTCCAAAGGGGAGCTTAGTGGCTATGGAGTCATTATTTTGGTGGCCTTAGGATGACTAAGTTAATTTTGGTACATGGGTCTAATTTAGGTCTAAATGGCCAAATGTTGGTTTTGGGTTAGGCTAGCCATGAATTTGATCCCAATTGATTTATCAAAATTGTGTAGATGATTTTTATGAAGATTTTTGATGAAGGATTGAAGTGATTTTGAGTTCAATTGGAAGCTTAATTTGAAGGATTTTGGGATTTTGGTCAATTTGGGCAAGTTGGGCTAGACTTGGGTCTAGATTGGGTTAAGTTTGGGTTAAGTCCAAATTGATGGTTTATAATGGTCTATTGGAACACAATAAAGAGTTTTCAACATAAATTGATTGTCAATTTTGGGGTTAGGGCAATAAATTTGGTGGAATTTGGAGACAGCCAATTTGGGGATTTTTTGATTTGGGTCAAAATTGAGTGAAATTGAGGCTTGACCAAAACCGATTGAAGGTAAAATTTGATTTTTAGGAATTTTATGAAGAATTTAGGGTCCAAATTGAGGTAATTGAGTAGGCTATGGGGTTCAATTTGGTGGGATTAAGTCATAGGGCCAAAATTGGGGGCTTTAAATTAGATCAAAATTGAGCTCAAAATATGGGCCAATTAGGCTTGGATTTGGCTTATAATTGTCATGTGAAAGATTAATTTGAGTTTATAATTGAAATTGAGGGGAATTGGGCCCAAATTGATGGACATTTGAGGTGAATTTGGGAAATTTGAGCCTTTAAAGGCAATTTGGGGGGTTTTGGTCAAAATGATCAAATTGACCAAATTAGGGTCAACTGAAAGGTCCAAATTGGTTTTTGAGTCATTAGAAGTGATTTTGGATGTTTTGGGAAAGTTTTTGGTGCCAAGGGTATTTTTGTAATTTTCACAAATTTAGGGGTATTTT
This sequence comes from Phalaenopsis hybrid cultivar, assembly GCA_002079205.1. Lineage (NCBI taxonomy): Eukaryota > Viridiplantae > Streptophyta > Magnoliopsida > Asparagales > Orchidaceae > Phalaenopsis > Phalaenopsis hybrid cultivar. The sequence goes on from JXCR01134552.1 coordinate 120,125, forward strand.
GGTAATTTTGGAATTTTTTGGTGGATTTGGGCAATTTGGGTATTTTGAAATGATTTAAAATGTTTTTTTAAAAATATTTTGGTATTTTGGGTGAATTTGAGGATTTTGACCAAATGTAGGGTTTCAAGGGCATTTAGGTAATTTGGGTGGATTTAAAGGCAAAAGGCCAAATTGGACATTTTGGTAGAATTGGGGTACCAACCACTCTATATGAGCTATGAACCAAAGAAATCTCCATTTTGGATCCTCTATGTAGTGGTCTTAACTAGACCCTAGCCTAGGGTTAGTGGGTTTAGGGGACCATCTACATGAGTCTCTCAAATGATCAAGGGATTAAATTTAACAATTCAGGGTTTGTGAGTGATTGTGGGTGAAAGTGAGTGTAAGTGAGTGAACTAGCTCTAGACCAACATCTAGGGTCAAACCTAAGGTCAAGCAGTCCTATGGGAACTCTCCTTGAGATCCTCCATACTGACCCCACTTGCTAAGTGCTAGATGTTAGGACCAACATGTAGAACTTCAAGTCTAGCAAGGAGGAGTTTAGAATTTCTAATGGTGAGGGTTTTCTTTTTAGTTTTCTAAGAATATTCAATAAAAAAGTCCTATGACTAGACCCTAAGCTACTAAAGAGGGAAAACTAAACCTCAAACAAAAGTGAAGTCAACAAAAAGATGTAATTTTTAATTTTGATAAAGAGTGCTTTAAAGCTTTTAAATTATTAAAATAAAAATTAGTCACTTCACCAATTATAGTTTCACCAGATTGGGAAAAACCTTTTGAACTAATGTGTAATGCAAGTAATTATTTGGAGCTGTTTTAGGACAAAAGCATGATAAGATTTTCAAAGTAATCTACTATGCTAGTAGAACTCTTAATGAGCTCAAATTAACTATACCACAACTAAGAAAGAGCTATTAACAGTAGTATATGCTTTTGATAAATTTAGATCATGCTTAATTGGAACTAAATGTATTGTGCATAGTGATCATTATGCTATCAAGTATTTAATGAAAAATAAGGATGCAAAACCATGACTTATAAGGTGGATTGTTCTTTTGCAAGAATTTGATTTTGAGATATCAGATAGGAAGGGAACTGAGAATAAAATTGTTGATCATCTATCCAGGATTAAATTAGAAAAACCACTTTGTTTTGAAAAAAAGATTAATGAATATTTTTTAGATGAAGAATTGCTCAATATTAATGAGTGGCGTGTTCCATGGTAGGCCGACATTGTGAATTTTATTGTTAGTGATATTATACCATATGGACTAACATACCAACAAACGAGAAAATTTTTGTCTGGAGCTAAGACTTAATTTTGGGATGACCCATTTTTATATAAACAAGGAAAATATCTCATTATTCGAAGATGTGTGTCTTTAAAAAAAACTTATGAAATTATTCAGAAATATCATAAAATTTTGGGGGGAATTTTGGTGTTGATAAAACAGCATAAAAAATTTTGCAATCTGAATTTTATTGGCCATAATCTTTAGAGATGTTAACACTTGCATCAAAACTTATGATCAATATGAATGAGTAGGCAATATTTATAGGAGGAATGAGATGTCCTCAATTATGTATTAGAAGTTGAGATATTTGTTGTTTGGGAATTATATTTCATGAGACAATTTACACCATCTTTCGGAAATCTATATATATTATTGACAGTAGATTATGTATCCAAATAGATAGAAGTTGTTGTTTTACCTGTATGTGATGCTCAAAGTGTTGTAAAGTTATTAAAAACGAACATATTTTGTAGATTTGGGATGCCAAGAGTGATCATAACTGACGTGGAAATTAATTTTAGAAATGCAATAATGGAGAAGTTATTAAAGAAATATCATATTATTCATCAAAATGCTACTCCTTATCATTCTCAAACAGTGTTTTAGCCGAATTATCCAATCGTGAAATTAAAAGAATATATGAAAAATTAGAGAATCCAACCAAAATGGATTGGCCAATCAAACTTGATTATGCTTTGCTTATAGGACTGCATATAGAACTCCTATAGAAATGTCCCCATACGGGCTAAGATTTAGGAAAACTTGTCATTTACCAGTTGAACTTGAGCATAAAACATATTGAGCTATTAAAAAATTTAATTACAATTTAAGGAATGCTGGTGAGAAAAGACTATTGCAAATAAATGAGCTTGAAGAGATAAGGAACGAATCTTATAAAAGTGCTAAGATTAACATAGAAAAGATGAAGATGTGGCATGATCGGAGGATTCTTACTAAGAATTTGAGTAAGGGCAGCAAATGTTGGTTTATAATGCAAGGTTAATATTTTTTCCAAGCAAACTTAAGTCTATGTGGATGAGCCCATTTATTGTGATGAAAGTTTATCCCTATGAAGCCGTAGATCTCAAAGATCCAAAACCTGATAAAATATTGAAAGTAAATGGTCACGGGATGAAACCTTACTTTTTAGGTGACCAACTTAAATTGAATGATCTTATATTATTGAGTCAACTGAAATAAGCACTAGTGACGTCGGGCTGACAACGTTAAACCAAGCGCTCTGTGGGAGGCAACCCATAGTTATTTGAATCTTTCTTTTGATAGTTATGTTGTGTTTAATTTAGAAAATTTTGGTTGTATTTTGAATATATAATGATTTAGTGATATTCTAAGACCTTAAAAGATTACTTAGACATGTTAGAATGAGTATTTAGACATTAAGTTGACATGTGCTAAATTGAGCACTGACGCTTAAGAGCCAATATTTGACGCTTAAGCGTGACAGTTAAAAACATGTGTGAACTTCAGTTTCTTGAAGTTTTAACTATGATTTGGTTAGCTTTAATGTGGGACAATAGTTTTGAGATGTGCTTAGGAGTTATAGGGGGTTTAGAGCCTATAAATAGAAGGGTTATGTAAGGATTTATACCACAATTCAATTCTAACCCTCAATTCTAAGTGTGAAGAGAGAGTTTTGAAAGATGACATCTTGAGAGAGTGATTTGAAGAAAAAGAAGGAAGCAATGAGAAAGAAGTTCATTAGTTAGAGTGTGCAAGAGTTATACAACAGTTTCTACTTCGTTACTATTGAAGAAATAGCAGAGAGAATTAGTAAAACTGAGGTTGGCATGGCTTCAATTGAAGCAAAAGTGATGGAATTAAGTTCAATGTCTAGTGTTTGTGTGTTTAGTGTTTGTTTGTTAATGTGACTTGTGTTTAGCGTGTCTTTAAAGTTAAGATTGTCTAGTGTTTGTGTTAGGACTTTTCTCATCCAAGAATATTTGGATTGAGAATATATGTATTGAAAATATTTATAATTGTTTGTGAATGAATATAAGTTTTTGTTTGTGTGAAATTTTGTGTTATTTATCATTGAATCGAATTAGTTAAGATTGGTGAATCTTGTGAAAAAGGAGAGTTTAAAGGGAAGAAAATAGTTATTAAAGAGTTATGAGACCTTTTAGGGTTGGTTGACTTAAGCTAGAAGTGCATTTTACCTAAAACCAAAAAAAAATCAAAATTTGTGCACTCGCGCCTAAGCGCCAAGACCCTGCACTTAAGCACTGCCTAAACCGAGAGTCAGGTGTCTAAGCTCCAAACCCTTTGCACTTAAGCGTCAGTTCACATAAATCGGTTCACGAACAGTTTAAAGTGACAATTTGATCTGAAAAAACCCATTCTTTCACTCGATGTTGTCCCCTTCCTATAGGTTTCACAATTTGGAGATTAGGGCATCCCCTAATTTGAAGATTTCTTAGTGGTTTGAAGAAAAAATTGTTAGATTTGATCTTCTTGAGGTAAGAGCTTCACTCTATGTAAAAATTTTTTAGTTTCACCATGTATTTTGAGCACAATATAGATCTACCCAAAAACCACTATTCATGGTGAAAATTTAAGAAAAAATTATGGAAAATACATAGATTAAGCTTTTAGAAGTTAAGTTTAATGATTTAGATTTGAATTTTTGATTTATTATGAATTTTATATATTTTTTTTAGAAATGACACCAAGGATGAAGAGGGTCAAGGGAAAGCCCAATTTGATTCAAGCAAGTTTGTTAGTGCGAGAGCTCAAGATTAATACAGTGATGCACTGTAATCGAGAAAATTGATTCCAAAGCATTGTTTCAAAGTCCGGGAGGAGTTGTAAAAGACTTAATTGTTCGTTGCCAGTGTGAGCGGTTTTATTGTTTTTCTGTTGTGGCAGTTATTTATGTTGTTTGGAAGTTATATGCAAATCTCCTTGAGGCTGAAGAAGGAGTCATGGTTAGAGGAAAGACATTACCTTTCTCATCTGAGGCAATAAATCTGTTTTATCATTTGCCCCAAAGCACTTTATGTTTTTATTCCAACTATAGTCCAAATGAGGAAGAGTTAGACAAGATTATTTCATCTTTGACTGGAGGGAGAGGATTATGGAAGATTACCAATGAAAGAAGAGTCAACTTCCCCACTTCAAATTTAGATGCACCATTAAAGGAATGACACTATTTCATTTCTAATCGTCTGTTGTCTACCAATCATCTTAGTGAAGTGACATGTGATCGAACAAATTTGAACTATTGTATTCAGAAGTTCAAGTCTATCAACATTGGAGCTTTGATTCATAGTGTTATTACAAGTTTTGTTTTTGCTGCTACTACTGCAGGTTTGGGATTCACTTCCTTGATTTTATTGTTATGTGAGCAGGCTTGAGTCAGAGTTGATAGTTAAGAGGATATATTGCAGCCACTCAAGCTTATTACTAGTGTGAATGTAAAGTCTTATTCACATCATTTGAGTTTTGGCTAGAGAGGTCAATTTTCTAGTAGTTCAGCTGCTTTGACATCTAGAGCTTTCACTTTACGTGCTTCTACATCACAGGGTCAGACTTCTGGATTTGATTCTCAATCACAACTATTACAGAGGATTTTGGACAACGTTAACTATGCTGCTGATAAGACATTAAATTTAAAAAACTTTGCAGAACACATAGATAGAAATATGAGGAGACACAGTGAGGAAGAATTCCGCTCATTTATGGAAAACCTCATGAGAGGTAACCAGAGTTTAGTTTTCCTTCAATATCCAAGATATCCATCATATGAGCCTGCAGCTACTTAGCATAGTGATGAGATTGATGATGAGGAAGAGGATGATTAGACCGGTTCTATAGTTTAGTTTAGTTTTTTTTATGTATTGTTATGAACTGTTTGTGGTGTAGTTATACTCTACTTTTATTATGTTTTGTGATGTATTTGTTGAGACATTTAGTTTTATTTGTGTTTTGTTTTGTTAGACACTGCTAATGTATTTAGTTAGTTTGTGTTGAACTGAATTCTGAATATTAGGAAGATTTAGAATATTGCTAACTTTTACTTAAAAACTTCATTTTAAAATTTTCAATTTACTACCAGATATTTTTCTTTATGTTGCAGTTGTGTATGTTTGTTAGTGTGTTTGTTTGCATTTATGTTATTCTCCACTGCATAGAAGTCTAATGAATCTCTATATGTTAAGTAAATTAAAATTTAATCAATTTAATTTTTACTCCTGTTTTTAATTTTTGTACTTGTATATTTAGGAAGTAAAAATTCCTGCTTATTTTTAGTTTTCATTCCTGCTTATTTATATAATGCTTAAATGTTTTATTTTATTAAAAATTTAAGTTGGGGGTGGGAATGAAAAATTTTCTAAAAACTTGAAATTTAATTGTTCTTAAATGTATTTCAAATAAATTTGATTTTTATTTGAAGAATAATGATCATGTATATGAAGTCATATTAGGAAAGTAAAATTTTAAATATAGAAATGAGTAAGAGAATTTAGTTAAAATTTATAGTAATAAAGAAAAACTTAAAGTTAAAAATTTTTAGTGTGGAAATGATAAATATTGTGTAACTATCTTTAGTAGGAGAAATTTTATTTTTGAAAAAATGTAGAAGAATTAGACTTTTATTTTCAAAACTTAAATATCTTTTATTGAAAGTAAATTTCAAAAACTATTATTATATTTTTAAGTAAAAGAAATATATCAACTCTTTACTAGGAAAGGAAGTGTGGAATTCAAAATCATTAAATGTCTATCCAAATATAGTAATTCTAGCTTGAAAAAAAAAGAAAAAGAAAAGAAAAGAAAGTTGAAAAAGGGAGGAGAAGCTTGAGGATTAGTGCTTAATTAAAAATTGGTTCCACATCTGATATTTTTAAAGTATAAGACTTGAGAAATTCTTAAGCTTAAGGATATAATATACGTGAGTAAAATTATGCTTTTTAAAAATTTTTAAGTGGAGATGATAGAATGCCTAAACTCTATATTTAGAAAATCTATAATATTTTTGAACTAGATAGGAACTCATATTTTTAGACCTTTTTACATTAAAAATTTCTAAACTCTAAGTTGGTCTCATTTACTAATATTTTTTTTTAAATTGGAGTACTATATTTCTACATCAAAATTTTAGAAAATCCTTAAGAAACTCATATAAATAATCAACTTATTTAGTTTTTAAGAGATTGGAGTGTCACTTAAGGAAAAGTAACATTTTAAGTTTAGGGAATTTTGATACACCTAAAATATATAGTATTTTCTTACACATTTTTATACGTATTTTTGAGATATTGCGTTTTAATAAAAGATATTTGTGTGTTTTTTCTTTCAGGTACAAGCAAATGGATGAAAAATGGTAAAAGGAGTGAAAATGACCAAATTTGGAGCAAAAATGAACAAGGTGCAAAAATGAAAAGAGGCGCTTGCTTAGGACTGGCGCTTACGCTCCAGTTATACAGAGAGAACCATGCCTAAGCGCCAGGTATCTTGCACTTAAGCGCCATAAGTAGTTATTTGATGATTCATTGAATTTAGACGAATTTTTTAATAGGTGTTTGAAGCAACCCTTGGTAAAATTGTGGGAAATAGTTCATGGATACGAAAATTCATTTAATTGCCTTTTGAAAGGATGCAACTTCTAGAAGATTCATTAAATAGAGACACATTTTGAAGTGACATCAATACACCTCTTGAATTTTTATTAAAGAAGACTTGTATCATCAAAGGAAGAGGCCAACCAATCATCATCCATCCATCCAAAGTAACTGCCGCCCATTCCCGCCAACGACGACAACCTTTTTTATCTTATTTTGAGTTTTATTTTGTATTGTGAGTGAAGGAATAGAATTTAAAGGAACTTTATGACATTTGGTGGAGAGGATTGGAGATAAGTGTTTGTCTTTGTGACTACATTTGGTTTTAATTTAGACTTATTGCTTGTGTGCATGATTTCTACTTTTAAACTTAAGTGTGGTTTTGTTTTTTCATGAATTCTGAGTAGTTTTCTTTTATCTTTTTTCTTTAAAATGATAAGTGATTAAGTATTGAAAGAAAGTTGTGTGAAGTATTAGACTTTAATGTTAGAAGAAGTTGTGATGATTTTAGACATTGTACTTCATTTACTTATTGATTTGGCCAATTAAGATGTTAATGCTTTATCGGCACTATTTTGGTTGGAGGAGTTGTCCGTAAGAAGCTGTCGGTCACCGGAATTGAAATCTCATCGCCCGGTTCGGAAGGACATTTAAATGTTTAAAAAAATATGAAATCAAATTGATCCGATATTTTTTATAGTTTAAATGAAAGAACGTTGTACCTCAAACTCTATATCTATCTTGAGGGATAAACACAAGACTTGAGGATGAGGCTCGATCAAATAAACTGAGAAATGTATGACGTCCGTTTTGTCTACAAAATCATTTTATTTGCTGATAATTTCCCCTATTTAATATGAAGAACTAAATAAGGTTTATATTAAGTTGGGTTCGGTCTAGCTTCCTATAAGGGCAAGCCCCTATAGTTAATTACATCTTAAATAACTGAAGTCACTTAAGAAAACTCTCAATAAAAATCAAGAAATATTATCTTCAAGGATTTCAAAAGGGTTGAACTTTTCAATGATATTGGAAAAGGAGATGTGAAATGGGATTGACTCAAATTTGGAGCATTTTGTTTTTGGAATCCAAAGAAGGAAGAACTAGGGGATGTCATGGATCCGAAGGAGAACTTCAGTGACTTCCCGGTCTATTCTATGATTTGGCTTCAATTTTGAGAATAAATATTTAAATGTTTCATCCTGCCAATTTTATTTGTTAGGGCTTACATTTGTGTGAAACGAGCCTGGAAGATGTGAGGATTTAGGTCATGACGGACGACAACCTCGGAATCCTAAGGCGAGTTAGGGCTTAGATTGCATGATATAATTGTGCAAAGACCTAAAGATAAGGTGAATGTTAATGTTGCATAAGGAAACAACCTCGAAATTCTATGGATTTATAGTTTAATTCTAAGGAAAGAAGTTGATTTAGCTGTGGAAGACAGGTTTTGCTGTTGAACATGGTCGTGCTGCCCACCATGCTAGCTCAAAGTTCCTTCCCGTAATGAGTTTGAGTTTTCTAGGGTGTCAGGTTATGATGTCAAATCAGGTGGCCCTATGGTTGTAGTTCTTTAAAGTTTATGGGGCATGTTAAAGTTGATTAGAACGACACCGATTAGGATCATACGGTTCCCTCATTCCGACACCACTATTTTCTATTGGATTCACTTATTCCAAATAAATTTACTAAACTCAACTTAATGAGTTGCACAATTTCATTTAGACTATTGAAAACCTCGTTAGCAACCGTAGGTTACCTCCTCTGAGGGATTCCCGATCATCCGATAGAGACGTCTTAATGTTTGTGTGATGTTTGTGATTAAATTTTGAGTTGTTTTATATTTTGAATGTTGTGGCGGTGAACCGTGGGAAGCCTCGTTAGCAACCGTAGGTTTCCTCCTCCGAGGGATTCCCGATTATCCAATAGAGACGTCTTAATTTAGTTGAAGTTGTAGTTTTTTGAGGAATTCCCGATCATCCGATAGAGACATCTTAATTTAGTTGAAGTTGTAGTTTTGTGTGATGTGTGTGTGAATTGTTTTATATTTTGAATGTTGTGGGGGTGAATTTTATCTTGGTTGATTTTAGTTTTAGTCGATCATCAAATAGAGACATCTTAATTAAGTTAAAGTTGTGGTTTTATATGATGTTTGTGATTAAATTTTGGATAGAGACGTCTTAATTTAGTTGCAATTGTAGTTTTGTGTGATGTTTGTGATTAAATTTTGAGTTGTTTTACATTTTGAATGTTGTGGGGGTGAATTTTATCTTGGTTGATTTTAGTTTTAGCTTTGGTTTTGGTTTATTCGAATGTTGTGGCGGTGAATTTTATCTTGGTTGATTTTAGTTTTGGTTTTGGTTAACATGCAAGTTAATGTTGTGGGCGTGAATTTATCTTGGTTGATTTTAGTTTTAGTTTTGATTTTGGTTTTGTGACTATCCTGACAGTTTTAGTTTCATGTAGGGTGACATCATTGTTTAGCATGCAAGTTTGAGTTAACATCAAAAGTACAGTATAAAAGTATAAGAAAGACGGTGCTATAAAGTGTAAAAGCGTACCTGGCGAGTCTTCTCGTTCCACCACCTAAAACTCAAAATGCATGTGAGAGCAGTTTAAATGAGGCAAGAAAATAAGGTTTTGGTGATCTAATCATATCTTGGTGTGTCCTTATTTGATTAAGGTTGATTTTTGTTAAGCAAAACATATTAAGTTTAGAAGACCTCTGAGGTATCCAACAGATCTGAAGGAAAAAGCAGGTCTATGCTTCCCTCTCACTGCCTGATGAAAAGCCTCAAGCTCATTTAAACTTATTATACTGCTTAATAATTCATCATATGGATACCTTTAATGCTCAGTGAACATTGATGTTTCAATTATCCTTAAGAGCAGGGTAATTATCATTTGTGATTTAATTTGAAGATTATGTAGGTGAAAACCCTTAAAGAGGCAAGTTAGTGTTATCAAGGCACTTTTCTAACTTTTTAATTTAGGCTTGTAATGTTTGAAATATGTTCAATTTTTAATTATGTTTTCTTTTCTAATCCTCTTTTAACCAAATTTGATTTAGCTTAGGTTACTACTATGCCCTTAAGATTCTGGTGCATGTCTTAGTTATATTTGAAAGAGATTAAAATTTTAAGTGATGATAATTCATTTTTAAAACTTTTGAAAATCATTTGAACATCAAGTAGGGGTAATAAATTAGTGAGTTATCAACTTCCAAAAACATACCCTTAAGTATAAGATCATTTAATTGACTAGACTTCCAAAATTTAATAATTTTAGAAAATTACAATTTTTATTTTTTAATTAGGAAACAATGAATTTGTTTCTACCAATTAATCCCCTTTTGGTTTCAATTATACAAATGAGTTAGTTAAAATCAGAGGTTACCCTTTTCCCTCTTTGAAATAAGCCTAAATGTTAATTAAGACTAAACTTCAAAAATTACACTTTTGCCCCTAAGGCTCTATCACTTCATAATTTATCAGATTTATATCAAACGACTTTGAAAGTTTTATCTTACCTTACTCATCGGTCAATTAAGACATTAGAGGAGAAAATGTGATTTTTCAAATTTTAATTTAATTTAAATATTTATTTTAATGCAAACATAGGATTTTTCAAAGAAAATTCCATAACTTGATCAAGGCAAAGTATAATCCATTGAAAGTTTTACTGAAGGTAAACATAGACTAGAGAAGCATTGGGACCAATTTGCATGATTTATTGAATTATATTTGAATTTTAAGAAATATTTTAAGTTCTGGAGTATTTATTAATAATAAAATATTTTAAGAGTTTAAAATTAAGTTTTATATTTTTGAAAAAAAACGAACCTAGGGAAGCAAATTTTACATTTTTTTTATTTTTCTTTGATTTATTGAAATTATTTTGGTGAAAATCCATTTTTTAGCCTTTTAAAAATTAATTTAAGCTTTAAAATTCAATATCTTCATTTATAAAGTTAGGAAAAATATTTCAATTGTTCCTAAATGCTTAGAAAACAATTTAGAATATTTCCATGAATTTTATTATTTTTGTGATTTTTATCATTTTCTTAGTTACTTTAAATATTTAAAAATAGGCTAAAAATGAAGTTTTAATTTTTAAACACTATTTTATTTTTAGAAAATTATTTTGATGATAGAGAACTCCAAAACTAGTTTTCATAGTTTTTTTAGTTATATTTTGATTATTAAAAACCATTTTAGTGTAAAAAAATGTCATTTAACTTAGAAAATCAATTTGAGTTATCAAATGAGTTCAAAATATTTTAAAATTTTTTTGAGGAGTTCTTTATGTCTTAAACAACGGAGGAGATTAAAAATCAAGTCATTTTTATTTTTGTATTTTCCAAAATTAATTATCTTTGTGTTTTAGGGTTTCTGAAGATTATGTGCATTTTGAATAACTTGACTCATGAAATATTTTTCAAATAGTTCTTTAGTCATAGTAGACCTACCAAAATTTTCTTGGATTTTTCTAAGCAACATACTAATTATTATGATTAATTTATGAAAATAATAAACATAAGCTTGAAAAATATGGATCTCTATCTAGAGGTCTCCCCTGACTTTGGAAAAATCAGGGAATGTTCCCTTCATCAGAGGCTACAACATGTAAAAATTGCAAGTCATGGTGAAATGCCTACATGCATGGAGAGTTAAAAGACTCCTAACCCTAATTGATTTATTAAAATTGAAATACACATCAAATGGACTTCAAATTATTTCCACATTGTTCTCCTCTGTTCACTGAGCAAGAGGGTATTTTTATTTTATTTTTGTAATTTTTCTACACCAAGATATAGATTTTTGAAGTTAAGGGTCATTTTTTGAATTTTTTTTAATTCCCTATTTATCTATTTAAATGATTTTCAAAGTTTATGGACATTTTCTAATTTATTTAATTCCCTATTTATCTACTTAAACACGCGACGCCATGTCAACCTACGGTGGCTCCGAAGCTCCACGCGGCGCGCTCCTATTTGATAACGCCATCCACCTCAGCGGTGACTAGGCCCACGGTTCATGTAAGGGAGAGTTGTCCGACTTGATCTCATCCGTTGATGAGATAAACGAGCGACCAGATGACTCTCCATCATCGTCCCCAATGGTCTAGCCCGAGAACCGTCCATCTTCAAGGCTTTATATCTCCTTCATTTCTCAACCAAATTGAATGATTTTTTTTAAATACTCATCTAGACTAGAGGAATATATATATATACAGTTAAGATGCCACGAAATTAAACCTAATCAAATGGAGAATCAAAATAGGCTCGGGAAGAGAGGAAGTTCAATACCTTTGATCTAAGAAGGGAAGCTTCAATCAGAGGTGTTCGACACGTTCTTGGAGGTCTAAGGAGGCTAGGGATTGAGCCTCTTACTTTGGGGTAAGGTTTAGGTATGAATTTGACCAAGCTCAATTTCAGGTGTTAGTCTAAAGCTATCTTAGGGTCTCTATGGAAGGGGGATTTGTTGGGGCTTCTTCTTCTTCCACTGTGGTGAAGGTGTGGGTAATTTTAATTTGAGTTTGGTGGACTGTGGAGGTATATTGAGCTCTTTCCTGGTTTTTGGCAAAAGTTTGAGCTCTTTCCTGGTTTTTGACAGAAGTTTGAGCTCAAAATTCCATAGTGGAAATCAGTGGGGGAAAGTGGTTGGATTGCACTGAGGAGGTCTCAAAAAGGCTCTTTGAGCAATTTGGAGGGTTCTCTCTAAGAATTTTTTCAGCACACCTCCATGGCCGTGGAGGGGAGCTTTTCTAAAAATTGTTTTAGGTTGGTTGCCAGGGTCAATGTTTGGGTGTAATGTGATTCTTAGGTGGAGGGTAGAGAGGCTCTATAATTTAAATTGGGTGAGCTGGCCTCTAGGTTTGAATTGGGTGAATTTTAAGAGGGGTGGCCCTCGGTTTTAGCTTCTCCATTGACTAAGCCGGCCGGCCATGTCAGGGGGAGGTGCTAGGAGTTCAGGAACCTCGAGGGAATCTGTCAAAGCAATTAACTTAAATTGGTGGGAGGCTTTAGCAAGGTTATCTTTGGTTTGGGCAATTAAGGCAATAAATCCCTTAATTTGGGGGACCCTTGGTCCATAGATCATTTAATTTGGGTTAGGTGGTCTTGGCTCAGTCTTAGGGGTCCTAGGATTGGTTATGGTGGAGTTAATTTGGTCATGTTGAGTTTAATTTGATCAAATTTGGTCATGGGTCCATTTAAGTTCACATAGTCAAGGGTTGGGTTTGGGTTAGGCTAGCCATGATTTCAAGCCCAATTAAATGGTGAATTTGATGTAGATGATTGTAAGGAACATTTTTGGTGAAGGTTTGAAGTGATTTTGAGTTCAATTGGAGGGTCAATTTGAAGGATTTTGGAGATTTAGTCATTTTGGGCATGTTGGGCTAGACTTGGGTCTAGATTGGGCTAGTCTTGGGCTAATTACAAATTGATTATTGAAAATTGTCAATAAGAACATCATAAAGAGTTTTCAACATAAATTGGGTGCCAATTTTGGAGTTAAGGCAATCAATTTGCTGAAATTTGGAGGCATAGCTAATTTGGGGCAAAAATTTGGGGCTTTGGGACTTAAGTCAAAATTAAGTGAAATTAAGGCTTCAAAAATGCCAATTAAAGGTTAAGTTTGATGTATGGGAATGTTATGAAGAGTTTTCAAAATAAATTATGGGAAATTGAGTGGGCTATGAGTTTAATTGGGTGAGATTAGGTCATGTGGCCAAAATTGGGGCTTTTGATTTAGATCAAAATTGAGCTCTAAGCATGGGCCAATTGAGCTTGGATTTGGTTTAGATTGGTCATGTGATAGGTGAATTTGAGTTTAGGATTGAAATTGGGGGAAATGGGGACCAATTTGATGGACATTTGAAGTGGATATGGGGAGGTTGGGCCTTTAAAGGCAATTTTAGGGTTTTGGTCAAAATGGATAAATTGGGTCATGTGGTAGTTGAGAAAAGTGAAATTAGGAATATTTGGAGTATATTGGGAATTTTTGGGTTTTTTTTGGAATTTTTGGAGTTTTGAGCTAAGGAGGGGTATTTTGTTAATTTGGCAATTTTGGGTAATTTGGGTGTTTTCAAAAGGTTTGAAATGATTTTTGTATAAATTTGGGTATTTTGGGTAAATTTAAGAATTTTGGCCAAATTTAGGGTCCCAAGGGAATCTATGTAATTTGGGGGAGTTTAGGGGCAAAATGCTAAGTTGGGCATTTTGGTAGAGTTGGGGTGCCAACCATCATAAATAAGCCATGGACTAATGGAAACCTCATTTTGGGTACTCTATGTACTGGTCTTAGCTAAACCCTAGCCTAGGGCCAATGGGTTTAGGGGACCATCTATATGAGTATCCCAGGAGATTAAGGGATTAGAGTCAAGAAAATTTTGGGTTTGCATTTGTGAGTGATTGTGAGTGAGGTGATTGTTGGTGAGTGCTTTAGCTCTAAACCAACACCTAGGGCCAACCCCAAGACCCAACAGTCCTATAAGAACTCTTCTTGAGCTTTCCTATAGTGACCTCACCTATTAAGTGCTAAAGGTTATGACCAATATGTAGAACTTCAAGTTGAGTAAAGAGGAGTTTAGAATTTCTAATGGTGAGGGTTCCTTTCCTAGTTTTCTAGGAATAGTCAACAGGAAGTCCTATGGCTAGACCTTAGGCTACTAAAAAGGAAAACTAGACCTCAACTAAAAATGAGGTCAACATACCTGTTGTGAGAGCATGTAAGATCCAAGATGGAATTGTCTCAATCAACAAATGGTAAGGATCATATTTGATTTCGTGGATGAGGATGTATTTCATGGGGTTGAGTGCAAATAAATAGGGAAATGTACTTTGAAGTTTTAGGTTCTGATACGAGATGTTAGCCCCCAGGTAGAGGGAGAAGATGAAACTCTAGAGTGAGAGCTAGTCTCTTCCCCTCCTAACCTGTCTTCAAGACTATTCAAACTATAGATTAGTCAATGTTTGTTATAACTTCTCTAGCAAGGATAAAGAATATTATTGCTCATATTTGGCACAACACAGTTAAAATAAATCCACAACAGAATTCCTATTCTTATTACTGATTCATGATAAGGAAAAAATATTTTATTTATATTGCTTTCATCTTGCAAGTATTTAGTTAACCTCGAGAAGCATGAGCAACATCATTTGAGAAACGTTTCAGCTGCATAGTACATTGATAAGTTAGTTTGAGTTGTTTGCAAGTAGAAGATTACACTACATTACAAAGAAAAAACATTTAAACTACATGACTATGTGAAAATTACTTACAAGGTCCGTGGCTACTCCTTTGTGTATCGGGTTGGGTAGGGAGTCGTATATTTAAATAACACCTCATTAACCCCCATATGGAGCTGCATTTAAAAGATCAAGTGATGTGCAATTCATGTGTTATGGAGGTGCTTCTGATGCATTATTATTGTTTAAACATCAATATCGCCTCATTAATACCTCCTAGACTTTTGCCCTTACAACCAACATAGGTTATTTGTGTGTCGGTAGTGTTCTAACCTCAATAACATTAATAACAAATCAATAACACACCACTAACACATCAATAACACATAAATAACACACCAATAACACATTAATAACAATGCAGTGCTTCTGAGATGCTATTGCTCTCTAAACAACAATAACACTTAAGCAGCATCTCCATAACACAACAATAACACTTCAGTAGAAGTTTTGGTTATCATTCATATTCTCATTCAATGAACTAATCAATAACACGTCAGTTATATCATTTCTGGGTTTTGCCAAGCAAAAACTAATCAATAACACACCAATAACACACCAATAACACATCGACTATATCATTGGTATTCTCACACCAAGAACTAAGGTTTGGCCAAGGAGGAAGGAAACACACTACGAACTTGAAACCGAACTAGGGTCACACGATCAAAATAAAATTTTTTAAAGTTTAATAAATGCTGGGCTATGTTTTGGGTCGGGTCTTTCGTGAATTTTCATTTAATTTCCCTTGATTCGTCCGTGGGGCCCAATTATCTACATGGCTTCCTTTGATTGAACTTCAGAGGCAACTGTCCATTCGAAGTCCTAAGATAATATTTTTTCCTTCATAAAGGAGAAAGTGGAGGCTTATGTGAGAAGGATGTGATTAATAGTAAGGTTATAAAATGGTAAAAAAGAAGAGTTAAAAATATTAAGATGCTTTATAAATAATATATAAATTTTGGGTTGTCAGGCATCAAAATTTTTTAATGTATATCCCTCTTTTTATTATTTCAGCAGCTCACTGGCATATAGGTCTCTTAGGGGGGATTTATCAAATTTTGGATACAAAGATGGAATGGGTGTGGAGAATACGGAACTAGTTGTCAGGAAGACGGTGGGAAGTGCCAAAAATCCGAAGTTCATTTCGCTTTTCTGTGTTTGATTAGGTTTACATTAAATTCATATTTAATGGTATGTTTGGGGTAGGCGCAGCTTATTAAAAACAATTTTGAATGATAAATTTTTAATTAAAAATTATGACCACTATTATATATTATTTTAATCAGATCATAATTAAAAAACTATCACAGCACCTAATCCAAATGATAAGAATATACATATTTTAAATCATAGCTTTTTGAAAACAAAACCAACTTTAAATTTATTAAAAGGTGCAACCCGACACCGCCTCTTCAATTAAACCACTCACTATTAACTATAAATTCCGCTTGTTAATCGTATCAGACCTCTGCTTATCCTAACTTTTAACTCTCCTTTCCGGAACTCCAAGAGAGAGGAGCAGAGCTTGGGNGCCGCCTCTTAAATTAAACCAAACTCACTATTAACTATAAATTCCGCTTGTTAATCATATCAGACCTCTGCTTATCCTAACTTTTAACTCTCCTTTCCGGAACTCCAAGAGAGAGGAGCAGGGGGGAGGNTTATTATTTTAGCAGATCATTGGCATATAGGTCTCTTAAGGGGGATTTATCAAATTTCGAATACAAAGATGGAATGGGTGTGGAGAAGACGGAACTGGTTGTCAGGAAGACGGGTGGGAAGTGCCAAAAATCCGAATTTCATTTCGCTTTTCTGTGTTTTGTTAGATTTGAACTAAATTCATATTTAATGGTATGTTTGGGGTAGGCGCAACTTATTAAAAAATAATTTTGAATGATAATTTATTACTTAAAATTATGATCACTATTATAAATTATTTTAATTAAATTATAATCAAAAAAATTATGACCGCACCTAATGAAAAGTAATAAGAAAATACAGATTTTAAACCCTAGCTTTTGAAAACACAAGCAACTTTAAATTTATTAAAAGGTGCTACCCGACACCGCCTCTTAAATTAAACCAAACTCACTATTAACTATAAATTCCGCTTGTTAATCCTATCAGACCTCTGCTTATCCTAACTTTTAACTCTCCTTTCCGGAACTCCAAGAGAGAGGAGCAGGGGGGAGGTTGGGGGCAATGGATTCTTTGATAACGGAAGCTCTTGTCGTCCATCAACTCGGCCCTGTATCTCCATCCCTTCATCCGGCGACGAGCCTTGTTTTTTCTGTGCGCTCTGTCAGGCCGCTTTCTGTACCGCTGCTCCGTCGGCGGTTCAAGGGCATAACTCCGGCGAATCCTGGAAAAATATCCGCCTCGGCAAGAAACGGAGTTTTGATTTCGAATTCAGAGCAGGTACTACGTTTCTCGTATTCCCCAGGAGTAAGTCTTGGAACCTGGGGCGCAAAGTAATAAATCTCACTTTTTTTTAGCTGGGTAAGACATATTGAGAAGTACAATTTTCAATATTAGTGTACCCGTGTAGGGACGTGCATTTTCTGTGCTGGAGCACAACTAGGTTGGGAATATAAGTTGTCAATATTCAAAATGGAGGAGGAAGAGGTGAATGGGATCAAAATTCATTCAGATTAAGGCTCCATGTTAGTGCCATTTTTTTTTATTATTTTGTTTGATGACTATGTTGGGAAGAGAATTTTAGAAGTTGATGGTGGAGCATAGACATTAACTATTTCATTTACATAAATTAGTTCAGGAATCCATTAGGTCTCCGGGAATAGGAGTTTAACCTTTATCGTAAATAGAAAGAAGGGGAATACCTGCTCGAAATTGGAATGGTGGTGAATTATGTAATAATATAAGTAGAGTCTCTGTGAGTTGAACTCTTGATGAAATTTCAGTAAGTTAGTTTGTCTGGTGGTTGTAATTGGTTTATTGCTAATTTCTTTAGTTTTTTAGGTTTACAAATAAAAAAAAAAATCTGAATCTTCTGGTTATCTTTTTTTTTTTTTTAATTTACACATGCATCGTTGCAAATTTTAGTTGTGCACAAGTGATCTACTTACCAACTTAATGTTATTCATTTGTTGAATTTCTTTCATGGTTTTATTAGCAAATGAACTTATTTTCAGACCTATGAAGCATGGCTGCTTCAATGTGATGCCATTTCTGATTCGAGTATTCATATATGAACTTCAAAATGTATGGTAAATGTATTCTGCTTTTATATTGTAAACACATCTTTTCATGACTCGACAATAAAACAAATTGTAATGAGCCTGCTGATGATGATTTCATATACTCAAGCTAATCTCAAGTAGGAGTCTGGTTAACTTGAGAGAATGTTCCTGGACATAGTGAAATTACATAACCAAACATTAGCATCATTAACATAGACAACAGCTTCACTAACAATTGTTACCCTTTTTCATAATTGCAGGACATGATCTATGTTCGTATTGATTATCTTTGTTTTTACATTGAATTTTTGGTAATTTTATTTAAAGTGGTTAATCTAATGTCCTACAGTCAAATAATGGTGTCTATTCTGTTGCCGATTTTATGACCAAGAAGGAAGATCTAGTTGTTGTCAAGCCTTCTACTTCAGTTGATGAAGGTTTGTTAATTTTGTATAATTTTTATCCTTTTGATTTTAGCTACTTGTGCTAGTTTCTTACTGTTTTAACCAAAATTTGATGTTAACAGCACTTGAAAAACTAGTGAGGCATAGGATCACTGGGTTCCCTGTGATTGATGATGATTGGAAATTGGTATGTTTACCCTAAAATTCTTAAACATGGAGTTACTATTCATATATTTTGTTCCTTTTCCTTTATTGGCAGACTATTGTAATAATTTTTTATGCATATTCATTTCTTCACCATCTTAATTATGGTTGATGCGAGTTCCCGTTTGTCTTGTTAATTTTCTTGTTTATCATTGTGAATTAGGATATTTTATGTGACTAATTCTAAATTTTTTGAACAAGTATAGTAAATATGGGCATCTGCTAATCTTGCATATTATTATTATTATTATTACTATTACTATTATTTAGAATTTCTTGTTTATGCTTTTTTTCTCAATTGTTTCTAGGTGAACTAGAGATGTGGGTTTAACTGCATGGGCAGAGGAGTGATTTTTTCTAGTTCTTCCCATTCTCAGTAGACTGTCCTGTGTTTGAATTGTGCATAACTGCATATCCAAACCTGCTATTTTCTTCCTTTTCCCCTTTTTGGAATATAGCTCTTTGACTACATATTCTTCTTTCATTTAATGGATTATCGTATTTCTCGTGTGTGGTAATCCTTTCCAACAATTGCCAAGTATGACTTATCTGGCTACAGTAGAGCCATCTTTTCACTAATTTTTTCTTTTGGATGAGAAGCATCATTTGTGTTTAGTTTACTATAAAAATATGCATACTTGACATCTCATTCGTGTTTCAACTGGCAATTTGCAGCCTATTGAATATTTTCTCTATGTTCTGAGCTCATAAAATGATATGACAAGTACATGGAAATGGATATTCATTAAAACCGTAGCACACAGGCATGATTTGGACATTTGCATATGTATAGTTATATATATCACTTTGTTCATTGTTATGGTAGACTTCTATAGTCAAATATGACAAATAATTACAATTTTCTCATGGTTATTGAGCTTTTATATTAAACATTGTAAATTTTAGCTTTCATTTAGGGAAAAATTTTTTGTTCAGACTCCGACCGTATCTCTACATTCGGACTCCTAGTAATATACCACCATGTGTGTTATATCCGGTCCACCTAAAAAATATTAAAGTGGAACTGCGAACTCCACAACAACCCCAAAATAATCTCGAAATAACCCCAAAATAACGTCCGTTGTTCCATTTATTAACCCCGAAATAACCTCCCCGAATTAACACCGTGGAGTTTATTTCAGGGTTATTTCTAGGTTTAACTTTTCTTTTATGGGTTTTTAATTTATTGTTATATAGGAAGTGATGAAAGTAGATCCATTATCGTTCATATTTTAATATTAAAACGTCTTCAGCATTAAACTTGGAAATATCTGTTTTCTTTGGCTATTTTTGAATGAGTAGATCCGTTATGTTACTACAATTGGAAGGGTCACAGATGTTCATTTGCATACTATCACTTGTAGATGCCATTTGGTTGTAGGCTTTATCATAAATCCTACCAACCAGTCACTTTAAATGATAAATCCACAGTAATTTTAAATCTCATTTATTTTTTTTCCCATTGTAAATCCTCGCATAACTAAAACCACGAGTTCAAGTGATTTAGAGAAAAAAAAGCATATGAAGTGGAGAGAGATTAGTTACTATTGCTACTTTGCCTGGACGATCCTAAGATTATCTCTTTGGTTCTCTTTCTTCTAGGGATTTAACTAGATGTAGAAGGGGAAGACAATAAGGGGACAAGAAGGGTCTCAGTTGCCAATATCCCATTCATTAACTAGCCTTACTCTTGATTTATCACCATTTTTAATTTTTTAATGTCAAGAGGGGTTGACTAAAGGAGAAGAAGAGGTGTTGGATTTTTAGGCTTGCATAGGTAAAATTTTAATTTTAAATTTTTGAATAAATACTGATTAGTATTAATAAATTAACAAACATTAATTTAATTAAATAATATTTTTTATGATTTAATTTGATTTTCTTATGTTTAATTAGATTCATGAATTCTTGCTTAATGATTAATTAAAATTTTATATATGCTTTTATAATTTGATTAATGAAATCAGAATTGATAAAAAATTAAATCACTAATTAATATTAGTGAATTTAAAAATCTAACTTAAATAAATTAATATTATTTTTTTAAATTAACTAAATAGAATTTCTTATTTAATTTTCTTAGTAAATTATTAATGAATTATGAATTGAGTTATTTTTTACTTATTAATTAATAGTAAATTTTTCATTAATGAGTATTTAGTTTAAATTTATTATGTTTAATGATTTATTAGCTTAGTGAATTATTAATTCAGGATTAATATAATCAAAATTATAAAAAATTAAATTTAGTTAAATTAATTTTGATAATTGCATCATCAACACTCGGTATTAAACTTATATTTAAACTAAAATGTATATATATCTTTAAAAAGGGAATGGTCGGAGGCTATTGTATGAGCCCTGACCATCCCTCATGCGCCTAAGAATTCAAGTACCACACCTTACATTCGGTGGGAATCGAACCCCAGACCAGAGGGACTTACAACTGACAAGTAGAGGCTTGACTAACTAATCCAAGCTAGGGTCACATTTAAACTAAAATATATAAGTATTGAAATACTTTTTCCAATTAGCTTCACATGATTTAGCCGAATTTAATATCTGTCATGCCAATCAGTTTATGGGATTTAACAATCAATATGATTTACTAAATTTACTAATATGGATTTACATGATTGATTAAATCTTACTTGAGTTAAATTCTGTAAGTTGCCAAACAGCCCAGTTGTTTTGTGTGCTTGATATAATTTAATTGTCCATGGGTACTTGAAACATTATTAAACCTCCAAACTGTGAAATGAATGGGCATCTGTATTTTTACTTGTGTAAGTTTAGTATTGCTTACACTTGCGGGTTCAACTTGATTTATGACTTATTTGAAGAACAATATTTAGTTATTTTCTTATATAATTCTATTCATCTGTGAGATTAAGTCTGATGTGCTTTATTATGGTGGCTTTGAACATTGGACGTGGTATGCTCAAACAGTACTTTATTTGATTCAGATAAAATGTTTTATGTCTTTTAACTTTAGAATGTGATTCATAAAATNATACAGATCCATATACATACATATATATATACACATATCTATGTATGTACATATATATATATATATATACATACACATATATATATTTGAAATATGAAACTTGTGAGGAACAAGTAATATTTGTAAAATCTAAACTTACAAACCAAACAAAATGTAATGGATAGGTGTAGAGATATAAAAGAAAAGATTGTGGCTATTAGTAATACTTACACGTGCTAAAATGATGCTATTAAAGGAAATAGTTGCCATTGTCCTGCTAAAATTGATTGTTAGATTAATTTTACCCATTAAAACGACGAAAAAAACAGCGAAGATTAGAATTAAATAATAAGTTTTAAGAAGTGGTGCTACATTTTGAAATTTTGGAGGATCCAAAAATGATGTTTTCTTACTTTAAAACCAACCTAAGACTTGAACTATCACGATATGACCCAACACTTAGAATTAACCAAGCGGAGAACAGAAGGTCAGACATTGCGAATTAAACTTTTTATATTTATATACAATTTAACAGATGAAAGAGATACTAATCAATTTAAATTAAAAAGTAAAATTAAATTTATCTTGTTACAAGTTGTCTGTGTATTTTATACATATTTTCTCTTCTATCATTCATCTTTTAAGCAATGAATTTAATCTGAAAATTAGTTTAAAATAACTCATCTAAACAAATTAGTAAATGCTTATTCTCTTAAACTATAGGACTACAATGGAAAAAAATAATATGCATGCTAGTTAAGCTTTTAAATAAATTAGTATAAATATTTGACATGCGATTCAATTAATTTTACTATATCAATATCATTTTATATTTGTACAATCGTCATAGGAGCATTGTTTAGAATTTTGTACTAATTAAAGTACTTCAATATCAATATCATTTTATATTTATGTGCACGGTATCATAATGTTTCCCTACTAGTGTCATTAAGAGACGACTTTATCATAGTCAGTGATGCACATACAATCAATCTATGAAACTCATATCATTCATAATTTCATATCACTCAACTTGTAATACTATAATACATTAAATATTTCATAACATAAGATTACAAGTATTCACATTGAAATGACAATAAAATTTAATAAAAAAAATCCATTGCTTTGATCAAACATAAATAACAACCCATAAATGGGAATTAGAAGAGATACCAAAATGATATCATAATTTAAAAATAGGAGTGCTCGCCTTAATGCCGATTAATTTGTTTCTTGACGTCGAGTATTCTAAAAAAGTTGAAAGTCTAAAGTAAACATGACATAAAATGTAATTAATTTATTATTTTAATAAACTATTAAGTTTTTATTATTTAAGTATCAAATTTACTTTATGTAATGTTGCTTAAATTTTTTATTCAACACACACACACACACACACACACACACACACACACATATAACAAGAAAAACTTACAAAGCACCAAGCTTGGTTTTTCCTGTTTTAATATATTTCAATTTTAGTTATATCCTGGTTTAGAAATGGTATTAGAGCCATGACTAAATCTTTTATGAAATTCTTTTTTTGTAACTAATTTTAACATGGTAACCTAACTCTGTCAGGATAGATTTATCTTGCATAGTAAAGTCGGGTGTGACTCTGCAACTCAATATCCTTGACTGACATGCAAGGTTATACTGAGTTCGACCTTTTGGTCTGATCATATTATTGCTTTAAGCTAAACTTAATCCAGTAGCCATCATCGCATGTGGGTGTTTTTATGTCCGGGATGGACGTTTTGTTGCCTAGTTCTTGTTGACTCGACTCGTTTGGATTAAACCCTTAGTGGAGCAATAATATTTTCATCTAGTTGTTAGATTACCCAATTAAACTTATTTAACGAAAAAGAGTTCTAAATGTTTATCGGATGCCTTCCATGAGTACTTTTTCAAGTTACAATATTACCATAATATCTAAAAATTTACAAAGATCTAAATCTAGAAATAATAATATTAGAAATGCAGAATTGCTAGAATATCCTGCAAATGAAGAAAACTTAAATAAATGACTATTCCTAAGGTGAAAAAGTCTCTAATCTATAAAATTGGAACCTTTGTTAAAGGAAAATCATCAATTAAAACTGTTGAACATTCTTTAACAATAGAAGAAAGTGAGAAAATAATTTCTCTATTAAATCAAGAAGATTTAAATAATTACTTAGAAAATTATAAATATATTCACAGACTTAATTCAAGTAACATTTAAACCACTGNTCACAGGCTTAATTCAAGTAACATTTAAACCACTGACACTAAGAGGACTAAACTCTTCAATTTTAGTCTGCTTAAGAAATGCAAGATGCCTAAATTAAGCACAATAATTAATGAGAGTTATGAAAACTAGTTAATGTCATGGGTCCGTTTTCTTTAACACTTTCCCAAATCTAAGTCTATTACAAACATACATAAATCTTTTCGAAACAACTAAAATACAGATAACTATATGGGTATGAATTTTTACCTGGATTTGAAAGAATCGCTATAATTTACAGAATTCATTTTAAGGTAATGAACACTTTATGTCCAAATATTAAAAATAACATGAAACCAAGAGATATATCTACAATCTTAGAAGCAAATTTGTTAGCTTCAAATATAACTACCAATAGGACTATAAAATGGGATGAAGTAAGCTTCCCCTAGTCATGGTATACACAAACTGCTATAAATCCTCATCCTGTAATTAATCAGGATGTTGAACAAGTCAAGATACTAATGGTGATGTAGTAATAAGATTTAATACGAGAAGATCTATCACTTTTCTTCGAATATATTATCCCTCATCAAATATATCTCAAAATGATTCTGATCAATCAACCATAGGATAGATAGAATAAATATATCAAGTAATAATTTATTACACCCAAATAGGGTAGAAAACTTATCTTTACAATCGTAAGCTAATTTTAATTTTAATAATGACTAATTTAAAAAAATGCTAAAAAATAAATAAGACAAACTTTAATCATCGATTATCTACAACCTAAATACGAATCATTCAGAAATTGGTATTGTAATTATATTGCTGAAGATGACCAAAGAAAAATTTCTGAAATTTATTTTGAAAAAAATGAAAATAGATTCTAAGAAGAAAAATATTTTCTGTCATTTCTAACGTAGTTCAGTAATCAAATGACTAAAAAAATAGAACATTAATTATACATGTTAACTAGAAAATGAAAAATTAACTCTGGGTAAATAGTAAAATCTATTTTTCCTATAACTGTTCCCACAATACTAGATTCAGACAGTAGGAACTAAAATTTTGAATTAAATGCTTTTGAAAAAACTCTGAAACAAATGTCACTAAAGAGTTTATTGATATAATTAAATAATTAAATTTTACAAATACTAATTTATCTTTAATTTCAAATCATGTAATGAAATTAAAAAATAAAATTGACCAACTTGTTTTCTCTTTAAAAACTCAACGAAAAGAAACTAAGTTCATCAATTATTTCTTCAACTCTTGCTATACAATCACTTCCAAATCCTAGTTTTCATCTAAGTCCGACGGCTCGGGATTTTGAAGAATTCATAAAAAACATAAAATGTATTAAAATAACAACCTTAAATAAAGATGATCAATTAATTGATCAATTAGAAAATTATGATAATGATAAAATAACAATTGAACACATTGAATAACAATTCCATTAAAATAATTCAGAATTAGAATTATTTAAAATTCATAAACTAAAAGACACTAAAACCATATTTTCATATCAACAAGGCAGACAGGTAGATTCTATTATCTTCAACCTACTCATATAAATGTTTTATATGAAGAAGATAATAATAAATATCAAAATGATTATAATCTATCTAATATTTATGAATGAGATATTGACGATATAATCAACCATCAAATACAAATTGTATTACAGAGAAAGATGATTTGTCTCTGCCGCTCGGAGTCATAATAATCGAGCCCATCAAATAGTAACCCGGTTATAATGTGGTTTTATTGACATTCTTAAAGAATGGTAGGATAATTAATTAACTCAAGAACAAAGAGAGGAATTTTTTAGTCCAAGAATAATATAAAATCCTAATCAAGAAAGTACTTATGTTTATAAAATAATTATCAATATCTTACAACATTTTATTGACACAATATTCGATAATGACGAGCAAATTCGTTTTCTTTTACAAAAATTAAGATGTCCAACTTTAAGGTATTTTCGTTGGCATAAAGACATCTTTTTAATTAGAGTCATGTCTCTACTAAATGCAAATAACATGCACTGGTAATAAAAATTTATTGAAGATTTATCTATTTTTTTAACGATAAGGTAAAAAGACAATTACAAGATACTACAATCAAACACATTCCGTATGAAAGTCTGACATATAGACAACTAATTAATCCTCGTGTGTAAGAAGACTTAGCCTTATGTATGGATCTCAAATTGTGTTATCAAATTAAAAAAGAAATGTTAACAGAAAGAAAACGATTAGACACTTTTTGTGAACAATTTGCTTATGATATTTATAAATTTCCAAAATGAAAATAAAAATTTTTTCACAAAAAGAAGAAATATCATAAGTAACACTCTGAAAAATATTATTCAGAAAAAAGACTGAAGATTTCTCATAAGAAAAAAATATAAAGAAATCAAATGCTACAAATGTGACAAAACTGATCTCTATGCGAATAAATGCATTGTTAAAAAGAAAATAAATGAGCTTAATTTTAATGAGAATATTAAGTAATAAAATCATATTAAATTCTTCTCCTGAATTTTCAGAGACTTCTAACAATTCAAAAGGAATTGATGATAAGTTCTCTTATCCATCATAATTTGATAAAGATAATTTAACATCAAATTATGAGTGCAAACATAATAATGAAAATTATTACAAATCTATAGTCGAAATGAATAACTTATTTACTTTATCTTCTTCAATGAAAAAAAATACTTAAAATTGCATCCCAAATTGTGGATGAAAAAACTCGAAATAACATATTAAAAATAATTATTGAGTCTAAAAGAGGATCCTCCGCTTCTGATAAAATTTCTTTTTCAAGATATTCTATGAAAGAAGCTTTAAGTAAATCTTTAATTTTAAATACTGAAAAAAACCTACTACAATTAATGATTTAAAAAATGAAGTTAATATTCTAAAATTTGTAAAAAAAATAAGTTTAGAAAGAATCAAGAAAAGTTAAATATTATATTATTAAAACTAGAATTAAAAAATATTATACAAACTGAAATATAAGTAAAAATAGAAAATAATCAAGAGAACTTTTTTTAATTCGTTAACGAAAGTTATTATGCATAAATGATTTATAACAATTACTTTAATCATAATTTGAGAATATATTTTATCTAATCTAATTGCTCTTGTTGAAAGTGAAGCAGATATGAGTTGTATTTAAGAAAGAATCAACCTTCTAAATATTTTGAAAAAACCACGCAGCAGTTAACTTTTGCTTCGGAAAATAAAATGGAAATTAAATATAAAATTTCATCTGCTAATATTTGCAAAAATGATATTTGCATTAATACTCATTTTTATTAGTTAAAAATTTAACACAACATATTATTTTAGTAATTTCATTCCTATATAAAATTATATCAATTAATAAAATCGATTATATTGACATTTATTTTAAATATATTTGAAAACATAATTTTTTTTTAGTTTATTACTAACTTTACTAAAATTTTTTAAATAAAATAGATAAATTTAAGTTAAAATAAAATCAAATTAATTTTTTACGAGAAATTACTTTCTTAACTATAAAAGAGAAATTAAAAGTAATTCTATAAAAGAAAAAATTTCCACTCTACATAATAAAATGATAAAAGAAATTTATGATGAAAATCCACCTGCTTTTTAGAACAAAAAAACACTGTATTTTTATACTATACATCGATAATTTTGATGGAAAAAATATTAAAACTAAGGCACGACTGTGTTGAATGAATAAAAAATATTTAAAAATATGTAAAGAGGAAATTAATGAACTCCTTAATAAAAATTTAATTAGAAAATCTAGCTCTTCCGGGAGCTGTATTGCGTTCTATGTTATGATTAATGAAGAAAAACTGAGAAATAAACCAATATTAGTAAGTAATTTTAAACCTTTAAACGAATTTTTAAAATCAATTCGGTATCCCATACTGAATAAAAGAGATTTACTTAATCACCTAAGTAAAGCAAAAAAATTTTTTCAAATTCGAGCTAAAATTTGAATATTGGCAGATTCAAATAATTGAGTTTGACAAAGATAAAATGATTTTTACTGTTTTGTTTGGTCATTATGAATGAAATGTTGTGCCGTTTAAATTAAAAAAATGCTCCTTTAGAATTTCAAAAAATAAGAAAGAAATGTTTTCGGACGTTAAATGCATTACAAAATTTCAAGATGATTTATTAAATTAATAATTTTTATTACGAATTGATTGCAGTTCAATTAAATATATACTGCAAAAGAATGTAAAAAATTTTGTCTCAAAACAAATTTTTGTCAATTGATAAACACAATTATCTTGTTTTGAATTTGATATTGAATATATTCTAGAAAATTTTAATTCTCTACCTAACTTTCTCATACGTGAATTTTATAGGAAGAAAGACAAGGAGGGGGTGGATCACCTCTTACCAAAGGGTTAAAATGACACATCAATGAGGTACTTTCATCTATAGAGGGTGAAGAGGTAGGGGTCAACCTAATGTGACTCCATGAAAATTTATAAATTTACAACAATATTTATATGGAAGTCCAATGACTTTCACATTAGGAACCAAATCTCCTCAATCTTCTGATCAACAAATCGAAGAAGTCACAAAATTTGTGTAAAAATCAACAAAATAAAAAATTCTGGAAATCAATCTTGATGATTATGAAATTAATGATCCATAGAAAATTCAAGAAAGATATTTCGACTTGCCTACTCGCAAGATAGTCTTGATCGCAAATCATGCAAGACAATTCTCATTTCATTACAATATGTTGAAATTCAACACAATTATAATGAATCAAATAATTCTATCACACATAACAATGCGACAATAAATCGTATCTTTCACCACAAGGATTGGGGTTTAACTTATTTTCAGACTAAATAGATTGAATTTATTCATCCTGTAAGTAATCAGAAAAAAATTATTTCTTTTTAGTTACTAATATATGTCCAAGCAATAAACCAGGTTTTTTTGCTTATTAATCCAAGACAAACATTCATGACTTTTTGTGTTAATACCTAAAATTTTGAATAAAAAAATATCAAATAAGTTTTTACAATGGTGAGACATTTTTGCTTATTAATCCAAGACAAATCATTATGACATTTTTTTTCATGAAATGGTGGTCACAAATTGTTATCGGTGATAAGATAATTCAAATTAATAAAGTCATGAAAATATTTGGGAATAGAGATCTTGAGAATTTTCCCTAAAAGAAATTCATGATCAAGATAAGAGAATATACTCGGGAATCTCTATCCATATCAAATCAAGAATACGGGAGCTATATCAGAAATAGATGAAAGAATTGTTCGAATTAAAAGAAGACATGCGAGTCTCGAATCAAGGCTCAGACGACGAAGAAAATTAGGAGTGGATGGTGACCCACCTCGGATCGAATTAATGACAGAAAAATAAAAGCTACTTAAAGTGAACCCCCACTGAGGTCACTTCAGAAGAAATTATGGGCAAGAATTCTAGTTGTTGAAATAGTACCGGTTTGTGGAATAGTGACTGCAATAATACCGGTTGGTGTAATAGTATTTTCTGCTTTATATCACATCCAACAGGTGATTATCCTTGACCTACCCATTTCCTCTGCAAGCTTCCATTTGTAGTCCCCGCTATCTTCACTGTTGCAGCCACCTGGAAACAACCCTCTTGGTTGTTTTCCTTATAGTCTTTTTCCGTCCCTCATCAGCCAACTGCCTGTCATCCTCGTTGTCTGTCTGCTCTATCATCCCAGTACCTTTCTCCATCGTCTCCTAAGCCTCTGCCTTGTGGACGCATCCCAATAAGCCCCCAGCCTTGTTTTCCACTGTTGTTTCAGCCACCAGAACTACATCCCAGTACCTTCCTCCATCGTCTCCTAAGCCTCTGACTCGTGGACCCTTCCCCTGTGCTGCTATTGCTGCTCCAGCCGCTCGAAACCATTCCCTGTGCCGTCTTACTTTTGTCTTAGGTGCCAAAACCACCTCCCCACAGCCTAGCTGTTGTTCCTCCCACCCAGAACCCCCTAACCGTTGTTTCTTCACTGCCTAGTCCACCTACTCCCTTGTTGCCGCTTCTCCAA
>JXCR01134552.1:171223-202880 GCA_002079205.1 Phalaenopsis hybrid cultivar
TCAATTGGGAAACAATTTTATAAACTGGTTTTGTGTGATTTGGTGTCCATGGATGCCCACCACCATTTGTTATGGAGACCATGACAGTATGATCGACATTTACTCATTCACCAGTGATGGAAGTTATATTGTTTTCTTACCTTCAACAGAGTCTGAGATTACAAGTATTTTTGGCCACGGAGAAGCGCCAGTGGGATCAATTTTTGTGACGATAGAAGATGATAGGACTGAGGTACCAATTCTAGACATGAAATAATCACTACAGAGAACATTTCAAGATATATTTTGACCATCACCGTTAGAGGTGGTTCAGGTAGCCCTCACTTCATATTATGTTGAATCAATCTTGGGTTACTTTAGGAGGAGAGAACATTTCAGGATATCCATGATCATCACCGTTAGAGGTGGTTCAGGTAGCCCTCACTTTATATTAAGTTGAGCCAATCTTGGGTTACTTTGGGAGGATTTAGCAGAATACACGTGACACAAAGTTCCAATTCAGTTCATTAGTGTACAAAGAGAAGGTTGGACTAATATCATTGTATCCTCACAAGTAAAGCAAACTCTTAGATATTTTGGGAGACGGTGCAATCGATAGTAGGATCCAAGTGCTTCTTACGCCGCAGTCGAAGAGCCTTCAACTTTAGGAGAAAAGAACAACTCCATCACTTTTAATATAGTAAACTTGATTCCATACTATGAGGACACGGAAGCTTTGATTGTTGATGTTCAAGCTCCCATAACTTTGGGAGACTGATACGGGAACCACCCCACAAGGGTGCCATTCACGACCTCTACTACAGTGTCGTGGGAGATTGCTGCTCGTTCTCGTTCTGGTCCAGAACGGTCGGTTGACACTTCCATTTTCGTGGATTTTCCTCTTATTTGGAGTGGGGTCCACTCCTATTTACTCTGAGTCTATAAATATGTTTTTTTCGGGTTTTAGGATAGTTTTTCTTTGCATTTTCTAACATGACAACTCTCAGCATTCGGGGGGGCAGTGGAGGAAGTGAGCAACCCAGAGACAATTAAAGAATAGGGTGAGTATTAGCACCCATCGGATAAGGACGAGATGTTGGTGGTTCAAGTGGTCTTATAGATTGAGGTTACGAGGGAACAACATTGACTTCGCCACAACACACTTTACATCTGTTGCACTGTGAAGGAAGAGTATGCAGTCTCATGATCGATGGAGGACTAAGTAAGAACGTGACATCCACACGGATGATAAACAAATTGAGCCTCTTGACTCAAGTTTTTCCAACTGTATTCCCTGATATGGTTGAAGAAGATAAATAAAGTTAGCATTGACATATGGTGTCTAGTGGATCTTTCAATTGGGAAACAATTGTATACTTAGGTTTTGTGTGATTTGGTGTCCATGGATGCCCGCCACCATTTGTTGAGGAGAGAATGGCAGTATGATTTTCATTTACTCATTCACCAATGATGGAAGATATATTGTTTTCTTACCTTTGACGGAGTCTGAGATTACAAGTGTTTTCGGCAACGGAGAAGCGCCAGTGGGATCAATTTTTGTGTTCACAGAAGATGATAGGATTGAGGTACCAATTCTTGACACGAAATAATCACTACAGAGAATATTTCAGGAGATCATGATCGATACCTTACTACCATGACCATCACCATTAGAAGTGGTTCAAGTTGCCCTCACTTCATATCAATTTGAGCCAATCTTGGGTTACTTTGGGAGGATTTAGCAGAATACACATGACACAAAGTTCCAATTCAGTTCATTAGTGTACCAAGAGAAAGTTGGACTAATATCGATGCATGCTTGCAAGTGGAGGAAACACTTTAGATATTTTGTGAGACAGTGCAGTCGCTAGTGAGATCCAAGTGCTTCTTGCGCTGCTGCAGTCGAAGAGCCTTCAACTTTGGGATATAAGAACAACTCCACTTTTAATATAGCAAACTTGATTCCATTCTATGAGGATATAGAAGCTTCGATAGTTGATGTTGAAGCTTTTATAACTTTGGGAAACTGATACGGGAGCCACCCCACAAGGGTGCCATTCACGACCTCTACTACATTGCCGTGGGAGATTGCTGCTCGGACTGGTCCAAAATGACCGGTCGACACTTTCATTTTCATAGATTTCTTTCTTATTTGGAGTGGGGTCCACTCCTATTTACCCCGAGTCTATAAATATGTTGTTTTCTTATTTTAGGATAGTTTTTCTTCGCATTTTCTGGCATGTCAGCCGTCAGCATCCAAGTTTTCTCTTATAAGGCTGAATCCAACAACGGGGTGCTCCAATTGTATCCTTTCCAGTTGGTGATTATCCTCGACCTCCCCACATCCTCCGCAGCCTTCCCTTCGCTGTCGGCACTGCCTTCCCTGCTTCTGTTCTGGAAACAGCCCTCTCGGCTGTTCTTACTTCAGCTTTCCTCGCTTCCTAGTAGCCGGCCTCCCGCCATCCTGGTTGCCTCCCTGCTCTACCATCCCAGCAACTTTCTCCACCTTCTCCCAGCCTTCTGCCTTGATGTACACTGCTGTTCCAGCCCCCTGAACAATATCCCTGCCACCTAGTTGTTGTTCCGGCATTTCCCATGTGCTGCCATTGCTGTTCCAGCCGCCCCTAATCATGCCCCATGCTGTCTTGCTGTTGTCTCAGCGGCCGGAGCCACCTCCCCATATCCCCCAGCTGTTGTACCCACCGCCCAGAACCTCCCCTAGCCCCTGTTTCTATGTTGCCCACATTGAGAAAAAAATTTACTACATCTTAAGAAAGTCTTTGAAAATTACTAATCCAAATAATTGTATCTAAATCTAAAGAAGTGCTGTTTTGTTACCATATTTGTTATATTTTTCTTTTTTGTTGTATCTATTAACGAGCTATATATTGATCTTGATGAGGTTAGAGTAATTAGATATTGGCCAACAGCAAATATCATTTACGATTTTCAGAGTATTCATGGTTTGGCGACTTTTTACTGATAATTTATTAATAGATTTAGTAAATAAGTACCTTAGCAAAAGAGAATTTAAGTGGATACAATCTGCTAAGTGTGCCTTCGATGATGTTAAGCAGAAACTAAAACGCGTACTCTGATTATTTGATTTCAGTAAGATTTTTATGCTCTCATATGATTTGTTTAATGTTGGAATTAAGGGATTTTTAAGTTAAGCTGGATATATAACTTCTTACTTTAATGAGAAATTAAATGACGCAAAATTGAAATACTCTAATTATGATATTGAATTCTACATTTATGTATAACCAATTCAATATTTGTGGCTTTAATTGTTGTCTAAGGATTTTTTCCTATGCTTAGATCATCAATCTAACTCCTATGAAAAATGGCATCAACATGATAAGTGGGTTGCATTCTTATAATAAGAATTTGCATGTGTGTTAAAAGACAATTGGAGTTGAAAATGAATCTACTGATGTCTCAAGTAGAAATGTTGTCATCTTACCCACCATGTAGGCCAAGTTTTATTTCATTAAAGATGATTATGCCAAAAGTAAGAACTTCAATTAGTTATATCTTGTTTTAACCAATACCTCACCTATGATAAGGATTTTATGATTAAGGGTGATTTTCTTCCTAAAGAAAGTCTACTTTTTATTCTTGATTCATCTTCTATGAGATTTTCTTGTCTTAAAATTATATTTAGATGGTTTTGTGAGGAATTTCGGTTTGATATAAAACTACAATCATAATTGAGGATAGCTATTAGAGGCTAGCATGAATTATGATATCCACATATAGTATCACGATAGAGAACATTGTTAAATGTTTAAAAGAAAAAGCATAATGTGGGGCTTTTTACATTGTTAATTATTCCATTAAACATGTGGCTTTGTAATCGATGGTCACTTATCAAAAATAGTTTATTTCATTTTGTGCTTTTAAACTGTTCATGTCTCTCATACAATGAAATTATACAGTTAAGAAGCAAGTTTTAACTAAAACTACTGTATTTGATAGATGCATACATTCATGAGTTGCTTTAAGAAAGTTCTGTATGGCATGGCCCGATCCAGAGCTTGGAATTAACCAAGGCAGGAGCAAACACTCGGACGGTGATAATCATTCTTTTCTATTATTCATTTTCTATCATTAACAGTTTATAATTTAAATAAAATGAAATAGCCACTAAAAAAATAAATTAAAGTAATGTAATTAAAATTTTACCTTAGCTAAGTTTGTTCACGTCTTCTATATACATTTTCTCTTATAATATTCATCTTTTAATTAAATGATTAAACATGTAATGTCAGTTTAAAACAACAGTGAGTTAAAGAGACCAATAAATATACTTCTAAACCACAATAATATAACAAAAATGAAGCAATATGCATGTTAGTTAAACTTTAATAAATCAGTTTAAAAATATTTGGCAATTTATATTTATGGTATTGATTGATCATTATATTTCAAAACTTATTTTATTTAATATTATATCTTTTTCATATCTATATCATTTTATATACAAATGTTGCAGGAGCACCGTTTAAAATTATATCATTTATGGTATTTTAATATCAATATATTTTTTTTCATGTAAGTGCACAAGTGATGCCCAAAACTATTGCGAAGTAGGTAACAATCAAACAAATAAACATCACGCTTAAGAAATATACGAATTTGATTATGTACGTCGATTCCACGAGGAAACTAGTAGATTTCCTAATTGTTGAAGTTTTAGTTTACTAAACACTAAGTTTACTGTGAGGTAATTCGAGTTGCAGATTTTGAAAAGTTACTGTTCCTAATAATGAAAATCTAACTATATTTTTGGAGTTTCTTAGAGATGACAAAATATCATGCTTCTGTGCTCAGATTGTGTGAATTCTCAAAAGCCTTCCAATTACTTTCCCTACTTGTTGTTAAAAATAAGGGACAATGAAACCCCAAGTTAAAATATATACATGATGTTGATCCTATTGTGAACATGCGCTTTCCAGTATTGACTTTCTTTTCATGTTTGGTTAATCATTTCTAGGATCCCAATTCAACCAACATCTTGAACAATCTTATTTTAACTTTTAAGGGATTTCTTCTATTGAGTATTTTCTAGTGTTTTCCTTTTATTCCTCCTTACAGTGACTAATTCTATGCTGATATCTTGATACAATCCCAACGGTTTATGCAATAGTCCCAAAAGGTCACTGATGGCTACAGTATCAAGGACATTTTTCCCTTGTCTTCTTCTTGTCTCGGAATAGTTTTTTGAAGAAATCATTAGTTCCTCCTGTCAAAGCTGCTGCATTTTGTGCCCCACATTTTTCCTTTCATCAATAAATGTGTATATAAATTATCAATATAAAAGTTGATTCTCGTTTTTTAATTATTGGGATAATTGAAACTTATGAAGTTTTTGATTGGATTGAAGAGGATTCTAAGGATTTTTTAAGTTGGGTCTTTTGTGTTCTTTTTATAGGGATCTGGAGGATGGGGCGTGTAAAAGGGATTGGGCATCGGATATTAAAATCATATTTCAGATTTTCTTAATTCATATGTGCACTGAATGAATGTGCATTATTTAGGCTTTTTTTTTTGGCTCGATGGCTACTTTCAGAGGCAAATCTATTTGAACCAATGTGAGGCTTGAATCTTTTTTTATTTTGTAATTTCTATCCTTGTTCTTGCTATTATTCTTGCTATTANGAAACTGAATAAGCTTACTCCATTTAATATTAGGGATGTGATCATACAAAGATTTTTAAGCTTTCTTGGACGAGAAAACATTATTGCCATACCAAAGGATATTTTTTCCCTAGCAGTAGATATTGAGCTTTCAAATGTAATTGAGGCAATTAGCCTCAATCATAGTTTTGGTTGGGTTTAGGCAATGCCAATGATCATTCTCCATTATATCAATAATAGTAGCTTTAACAATTTTTTCCAAATTAATTTATATTGAGTCATGAACATAAAAAATTTACTCATAAGCCAATGATTATAGTAAAGATATTGAAAATTATTTTTGTAAATATTGAAAGTTAAAAGCCTTTAATTTTCTTTGGTTGTAGTAGAGTTTGTTTTTTCTCCTAGATGGACCCATAGTAGTTAAGACTATAACTAGCAAAGAAATAATTGGAATTCTATAATGTATAGGTGATTTTAGATCTGCATAAGGCATTGAGATTATCAAGAGAAGAAACCTAAGACCACCTTTCATTTTAAGGTGAGTTTTAGGAAATCGTGAAGTAGTGCTCATTTTATTGCGCTCACCATTGTGATTAAAAAATTAGATATCAACTAGGTTATTTCATTGCCTCTTCAGGAATAGCCACAAATTTTAATTAGTAGAACAAATTTCCTAACAAAAGATTTAATAAATGCATTCTCTATGTATGATAAGATGTGTTTTCAATCACTCACAAATCAGTAAGAATGCTAAGAATAGGCAGGTAATTATTGGTTTTTAGTTTACATGAAGAGATAATGACCCCTAAATACTAATACTTTCAGGGGAGAGGACTAAAATCAATATCATGGAGGGAATGAAATAGTTGAGAAGAGTTGGAGTTTACAACATTAGAAAAGTATAAAACAGTTTATTAGTCCTGAGCCCACTCATGATAGATAAAATGTGAATCATATTCTTAAGGCAGTTTAAAGTGGAATGATTTGCATCATCAAAAAATAGAATATTATCAGCATATTAGAAAGAAAGTAAAGGCATTTTCTTAGGTGATTGAATCCCCTAAGGAGCTCAGTATCAAGAATAGTATTATAGTAATATCTCTATAAATAAAATTAGATCGATCATGATTAATTTAGGAGGGAAGAACATAATTTAATCTTTTAACAAGTATTTAAGCAATAATCTTATAAACAACATTGCAAATAGATATAGGCTAAAATATAAGAGTTTTAGGGTTCAACCTTTTAGGGACCAAAATAATGGGTTATTGTTTCACTCTATTAAAAATCTTTAATAATGTGAAAGAAATATTAAGCATTAGTCCTAAGATAACCACTAATGATATCCTAAGAATCCATGAAAAATTTAGGTCTATGACTTCTTTATTATCTTGCTCAATAGTACAAGTTAGATTACCCTTATCAAAAGAAGAAAGCTTGTTGCTCGTAAGTATATCATCAATATTATAAAACGAAGAATGAGTATTGCTTTTGAGAATGCTTGGAAATTAAGAAATTCAACAATTGGAATCTCATATTGAGTTGTAATACTACCTTAGTTTAACTCCTTAATAAGTTTATGATTACTTTTTTATGTTCTTTTCATAGAGAACTTTGAGATATCCTCCCCTTTGGAATGCTTGGCTCTTTATCTTTATCCACTTCTTTTCCAACTATTGAGTTATGTTTTTCTTAAATATTCCAAGCTTTGTGGTGTAAATTAAGATCAAGATGATTAGCTTCAAGAAAACACCAAGTAATCCCCTCAGCTTTAGATAGAAGAAATAATGTTTGCAATGGAGATAGAATTATCCTTTTAAAGCAAACTCAACATTTAAAGTAAAATGCTGTGTCCATTTTCAAATTAATCTTACGATCCGTAGTGACAATGACAATGAAATTAGGACTAGTATTCCATTATTTTTGCGAAGAAAATGATTTATTTTTTTTTCTTAATAAAATCCATTCAATTCTAGATATTTTAAGCTCTTCCTTAATGAAGGGGATTTTCATAATCTTAAGTTATGCTTTGACGATAGAATTTAGATCATGTGGAATTCTGACGAGGTTAAATTCACAACTATCCTTTCATCCACAAATTTTCATGGAAGATTAGTCTTGCTTTATCAAAATTTTCATTACTTTTATATTCTTATTTATGCTGAGAATGGTTTCTTAGAGAGAAAAAAATATTGGGATGCTATTAAGCGGGTTAAGGCCAGGAGTTATGCTAGAGAGATTGGAAAATGTGACCTTAGGTCTGGTTTCCTCTCTGTTAGCAACTGCGTTCTTCTAATTTTATACCAGACTTCCACCACGGTTTCTATTGGAAATGAACTTATCTTTTATTGTGGGTTTGCAGTAGAATACTTGGAAAATTTGAACCAACATGTGCAAAAGTATAACAATAGGTGCAGGGAGATGGTTTCCATTCATAATTAATTGCTTGAATAACTTCTGGGCCACTAAATTCTAGGGAATATGATTTAGAAGAGAGAATGGGAAGAGATTTGTACACTCACTCACGGATAGGTTAATTTGGACTGAAGCAGTAACAGAATCAGCCACAAAAGCAGCAGTGATTTTGCTAATGATTTTAGATATTACAGTTCCATTCCTGTAGCAAAGATGAGTTCAAAACTTTTCTCCAAATTGAGATTTCTTTGAATCTTTCTTAAAGAATTTAAAATTCAAAAGACTTTTTTGAAAGATAATAATATACTCGTTTAGGAACTAAGTTCTTTTGTTATCCGTCATTTCCAAATCTTTTGTATTTGTAAAGTTTTACAAAAAGAATGCATTTGCTTTCTCCAACCAAAGCAATGCCCCGATCTTTATATCCATCAATAATTTTTTATTCAGCGAAGCAGACTGTGTCTTCTGAGCAAGGAACAAATGTGATGGAGAAGGTACCAATATTAGAGATGTGTGAAGTGAACGATAGTTTTCAGTTCATAGAAGGAGTACTCGTGCTTTTTGCATGCCAAGATGTAGAAGATTTGCCAGTGTATGAAGGTTATGTAGATGGTTTGGGACCAATAATAAAGATGGTGAAGAAGCCTAAACCAAAGAGAGGAAAGATGCCAAATCCGGAGAGTTGGAGAAGGAAGCAAAAGGTTAACAAGATAAATACATAGGTCTAAGCCTGGGACAGGGTAGCTTTCATGAAGAATGAGAGGGAGTAAAACCTTTCACAGCAGTAGTAGAAAGATCACTGTTACCACATCGAGGAAAGGAAGAACAGAAAACCCTTTCAGAGCTTATTTACTCCTTATGTGATTTATGTTTGTTGTTATAGATAAAAATCATCAATCTTTATGAGGATTTTTTCCCTTTTTTTCTATTCAGCATTTCTAGTGATTTATTTTTCAGACATAAATATTAGCTACTAAAAAAATGCTTGTCATCATTATCATAATATGCAAGTTTGTTTTCTCAGAAGTTGCTTAATCTTTCTCTTGGTTTCATGGTTTGTGCCTTTGCATTATTGCTTATCAAATTGCAGCGACTGATTTTTTTTTTATTCAATGGTTCCAATGACTTGTTGTTTGACATAAATATTAGGTTTTGATTCTCAAGAAGTTCTTGCTATCATTATGGAATATGCCAGTTTTTTTCTCTGGTCTCACTTCTTGTGCTTTTACATTTTTATTTATCAGCTGTATCAGAAATTCAAGTTAGTTTTATATCTCCAAATGGTGATTTTATTATTATCAAGCAAGGTTGGAGAGATGAACTAGCTAGCTCAGTGTTTTTGTTAATTTGATTTGCTGTAACTTTTTAATGTTCAGTTCATGAGGTATGTTTTCCTTGTAATGGGTTGATTTTTTCATTGCCTTCAGCCTAAATGTACCTGTGGTCATAAACTTTTGTTCTGTAGCTTTAGTTTAATTAGAGGTTGCCATTATCTTCGGTTGAAAGAATTATTATTTTTTGGATTCTATGCTTCATATTTTGAACTATTTTATTGCAGGTGTATTGGAAATCTTCAATTAACTAAACAGTTGTCTCATGTACTTTTTGTTAGCTTCCATAATGAAAGGATGAACCTATTGGGTTGTTTTTGTTCTTGATTAATATCAATAATTAAGTCTCTTCACGTCTGTTTTGCAATTAAGAGTTCTCCTTGTTTCGAGTGAGATAATGGGAACTATTGGAGATTCTGGAGCAACTGGCTTCCTGCAACCAAAGGTAAGCATGGTTTTATATTACTTCTATTTGGTTGGAATATAATGTTTAGTGGGATTCATTTTTTTGTAATAGTTCATGATTTGGTGTGTTCGATGCTGTTTTTAGTTTCAGATGAACTTTAACTTGCTTTTTATTTTGTATTTCAGATATTAACCAGACGGAATCTTCTTCTTCATAGAATTTCTAAATGCAGGAGCGTCCACATCCGCCAGAATAGGCTCAGTTTTGGATGCTTGCCCGTCTTTAATAACGGAAGGACTCTAAGGACTAGGCATTTTCTAAATGCAAAGGCGGTTATTTCTAATGGCTTAAATACTGTTTTATCTAAAGATTGTAATGTGACTTCTCAGTCTCTACAGATAATACACTTTTACCGACAACCTTTGATTCAAGAGAGTGCTAATGCAGAGCTCCTAAAGCAGATCCAGATGAAAGTTTCAAATCATATTGTTGATATAAAAACTGAGCAATGTTTTAATGTTGGGCTCAATGCTGAATTGTCTTCTGAGAAACTTGGGATTCTTAAATGGCTTCTACAAGAGACTTATGAACCTGAGAATTTGCAAACCAACAGTTTTCTAGAAGAGCCTACCCATGGTGTTTCTACAGTTCTGATTGAGGTTGGACCTCGCATGTCCTTTACAACAGCATGGTCAGCTAATGCTGTATCAATTTGCCAAGCATGCACCTTGACAGAAGTGGGTCGAATGGAGAAGTCCAGAAGGTATCAGCTGTATATCAAGGATAGAAGTCATCTATCAATGGAGAACATAGCAAATAGTTTTGCTGCTATAGTTCATGATAGGATGACAGAGTGTGTGTATCCCAATAAGCTTACCACATTTAGGACAGATGTTGTCCCTGAGCCAGTTGGTATAGTCCCAATCATTGAGAGAGGAAAAGAAGCATTGGAACAGATGAACTTAAAAATGGGGCTTGCATTTGATGAACATGATATTGAATATTATACAAGTCTTTTCAGGGACGATATTAAGCGTAATCCAACAACTGTTGAGCTTTTTGACATTGCCCAGTC
The DNA here is from genome assembly GCA_002079205.1 of Phalaenopsis hybrid cultivar. NCBI lineage: Eukaryota > Viridiplantae > Streptophyta > Magnoliopsida > Asparagales > Orchidaceae > Phalaenopsis > Phalaenopsis hybrid cultivar. The sequence goes on from JXCR01134552.1 coordinate 182,076, forward strand.
AAACAGTGAACATAGCAGACACTGGTTTTTTAATGGGAAACTTATTATTGATGGAAAGCCAATCAGCACCACGTTGATGCAGACTGTGAAGAGTACCTTGAAATCTAATCCAAACAATTCAGTAATCGGCTACAAGGATAACTCAAGTGCAATTAGGGGATTCTCAGTAAATTTTTTGCATCCGATGCTGCCTGGTTTTGTTTCGTCATTGTGCTACACGAAGCTTGATCTTGATATTTTGTTTACTGCAGAAACTCATAATTTCCCTTGCGCTGTTGCTCCTTACCCTGGTGCTGAAACTGGTGCTGGAGGTCGTATCCGGGATACACATGCAACTGGTAAAGGGTCATTTGTTGTTGCTTCTACTGCTGGCTACTGTGTTGGTAACCTTCAGATAGAGGGATCATATGCTCCCTGGGAAGATCAGTCTTTTCCATATCCACAGAACTTAGCTACTCCATTGCAGATCTTAATTGATGCTAGCAATGGGGCCTCTGATTATGGCAACAAGTTTGGAGAACCTCTCATTCAAGGCTATACTAGGACATTTGGTATAAGATTGCAAAATGGAGAACGACGTGAATGGTTGAAGCCGATAATGTTCAGCGGAGGAATTGGGCAGATAAATCACATTCATATATCAAAAGTAGACCCGGATGTTGGCATGCTGGTTGTGAAGATTGGTGGTCCTGCCTATCGCATTGGCATGGGTGGTGGTGCTGCATCAAGCATGGTTAGCGGGCAGAATGATGCAGATCTTGATTTCAATGCTGTGCAGCGAGGAGATGCGGAGATGGCTCAAAAACTCTATCGTGTCATTCGTGCTTGTGCAGAAATGGGGGAGAATAATCCTATAATCAGCATACATGATCAAGGTGCCGGTGGAAACTGCAATGTTGTTAAAGAAATAATCTATCCCAAAGGAGCTGAGATTGACATTCGTGCTATAGTGGTGGGAGATCATACTATGTCTGTTCTAGAAATATGGGGTGCTGAGTACCAGGAGCAGGATGCTTTGTTAGTGAAACCCGAAAGCTGGGATCTATTACAATCAATATGTGATAGGGAAAGGGTCTCCATGGCAGTTATTGGGACCATCAGTGGCAGTGGCCGGATTTTACTGTTTGATAGCAAAGCTGTTGAGCAGTCCAAGTCTAGGGGACTTCCACCTCCACCTCCGCTAGAGGATCTTGAGCTTGAAAAAATTCTTGGTGACATGCCTCAGAAATGTTTTGAGTTAAAGCGGACACCTTATGTGCAGGAACCCATTGATATGGCTCCAGGGACCACCTTGATGGAATGCCTCAAGAGGGTCCTCAGACTTCCTTCAGTCTGCTCAAAGCGCTTCCTCTCCACAAAAGTTGACAGGTGTGTTACTGGTCTTGTGGCACAGCAGCAGACAGTGGGACCTTTGCAGCTTCCACTTTCTGATGTCGCTGTTATTGCTCAGAGCTACACAGGCCTGACAGGCGGAGCTTGTGCCATTGGTGAGCAACCAATAAAGGGTCTTTTGAATCCAAAAGCTATGGCACGATTGGCTGTTGGTGAAGCCTTGACAAATCTTGTATGGGCTAAAGTTACTTCTCTTGATGATGTAAAGGCTAGTGGTAACTGGATGTATGCAGCCAAACTTGATGGAGAAGGTGCAGCAATGTATGATGCTGCTGTGGCACTGTCAGAGACCATGATCAAACTGGGTATAGCAATAGATGGTGGAAAGGATAGTCTCTCAATGGCAGCTCATGTTGATGGTGAAGTTGTTAAGGCACCTGGAAATTTGGTAATAAGTGCTTATGTGACCTGTCCGGATATAACATTAACAGTTACACCAGATCTGAAACTTGGAGATGATGGTGTTCTGCTGCACATTGACTTAGCAAAAGGAAGACGACGCTTGGGCGGTTCTGCCCTTCTGCAGGCTTTTAATCAAATTGGTGATGAGAGTCCTGATCTTGATGATGTTCTTTACTTTGGTAAGACATTTGATGCTGTTCAGAAATTGCTTGCTGAGCGGTTGGTTTCTGCTGGTCATGACATTAGTGATGGTGGGATTCTTATATGCTTACTAGAAATGGCATTTGCTGGAAACTGTGGTGTGCAGTTAAATTTGACCTCAAAAGATGAAGATCTTCTCCATCTATTATTTGCTGAAGAACTTGGTCTTGTTCTTGAGGTGAGCTCACAGAATCTTAATCTGGTCAAGCAAAAGCTGGATGATGCTGGCATTTCATTGAATGTTATTGGAAAGGTTACAGCATCGCCAATCATAGACTTGCGTATTGATGGAACACAGCAACTGAAAGAGAATATGACTTACCTCAGGGACATGTGGGAGGACACTAGCTTTCAACTTGAGGGCCTCCAGAGGCTGGCCTCTTGTGTTAACCTTGAGAAAGAAGGCCTCAAGTACAGAAGGAATCCTTCATGGAGATTATCTTTTACTCCAAAATTTACAGACATGAAGTTATTGGAATCTCCTTCAAAACCGAAGGTAGCTATCATTCGTGAAGAAGGGAGCAATGGGGACCGGGAAATGTCAGCCGCATTCCATGCTGCAGGATTTGAACCTTGGGATATCGCTATGTCAGATCTTCTTAAGGGACACATTTCCCTAAATGATTTCCGTGGCCTTGCTTTTGTTGGTGGCTTCAGTTATGCTGATGTGCTGGACTCAGCCAAGGGCTGGTCAGCATCTATAAGGTTCAATCAGAATCTGCTCAAGCAGTTCCAGGAATTCTATTACCGGCCTGACACTTTCAGCCTTGGGATCTGCAATGGTTGTCAGCTTATGGCTCTACTTGGTTGGGTTCCGGGTGCTGATGTTGGTGGTTCCTTGGGTGTTGGAGGTGATGTCTCACAACCAAGGTTTATTCACAATGAATCAGGCAGGTTTGAATGCCGGTTTACTAGCGTGCTAATTGGGGACTCTCCAGCTATAATGTTTAAGGGAATGGAAGGAAGCACATTGGGTGTTTGGGCTGCTCATGGTGAAGGAAGGGCATATTTTCCTGATGAAAGTATATGTGACAGAATTCTTAAGGATAATCTGGCACCTGTAAGATACTGTGATGATTATGGTAGCGTTACAGAAGAATATCCCTTTAATCTTAATGGATCTCCATTTGGGGTGGCGGCTCTTTGTTCTCCTGATGGAAGGCACCTAGCGATGATGCCACATCCGGAGAGGTGTTTTATGATGTGGCAGTTCCCATGGTATCCCAAGGAATGGACTGTGGAGAAGAAAGGCCCCAGTCCTTGGTTAAAGATGTTTCAGAATGCACGGGAATGGTGCTCTTCACAGCAGTTATAAATATTAATTACTCTCTCCTTCTGGAGATAAAGGTTTATATTTCTTCCTGAATAATTAATTCCCGATTATGTTTTTCATATGCTTGATTAAGGCATTGTTGTATCATTTTTTCTAACTACCTGGAGAATGCTGATATTTATAGTTCCGAATAAGATTGGGGCCGCTGGTTTTGTTGAATTTTTCTTTCTTCAAGTCTTTCTCCAGAAATTAGTTGAGTTTTGGAGTGCGAGAGGTCTGAGGCAAACTATTCAGCATGGAATTCTATTCTCTCTGTTTGCGGTAATTTAATTCAGACTAATTATAGAAGCTTAAACATCAGATCTTGTGGATGTAATTTTGTTGGCTTAAAAAACCAGCGCTGTATAAGTTTTGTTCATTAAGTAAAATTTTGATTAGTACATTTGATCTATTGTGCTGGTTGTCTTTTTCCTTTAGCCACTCATGCTGGTCATGCTTCTGTAACTTTCGTGAAATTCGTGTGTCAATTACTCCTGTTTCTACTTTTTTGATGGCCTTTTGGCCTTTCGTGAAATTCGTGCGTCAATTTCTCCTGTTTCTACTCTTTTGATGATTACGTTACGTGAATCAATTCAATCTTTCTCAATTGTTAGTAAGGTTACTCGAACTTTAATTCTCTAGAATAGATATATCCTCGCACAGACATGTTAAGTTTATTTTTTCTTGCTGGGGGGATTGTGCAAGCTCTAAAAACTAAATAGTTACTACCGGAGCTGGAGTTTTGCATGATTTCACTTACAACATGACATGAAACTAAATAATTCTATGGAGTATTCTCTCGTTTAATTTTAGCCTGTAGCTGTGTAATTTTTTTTTTTTTTTTAGTTTATAATACATTCATCTGTGCTATCATTTTTCTGAAACAGGCAAAAAGAGTTCCACTAGAAAGGCCAATGCATTTATAGAGTCGTATTACGGAATAGTATGCTCAGTAAAAAGGTGAGCTCGGCTGTTTTGTTGTTGTTATTGTAAAAGATCAGGTTATATTCATTGTTGATAATTTTATAGCTTCCATGTCCCGTCTCTTTTTGGCTAGAACATGCATTCCATTGCACCCATTTACACCCCTAGCTTCGTCGCAATTAATCTCAGTAAAGTTAAAATCTCCTAACAAGTTATATATGATTGAGGATTGATTGGTTGTGTTACATGAAACATCTTTGCTTATGATAAAAATTATTGCTATTTGTCCAAGCTTCCAAATCTCCAACCCACTAATCCTTGACTTCAAGAAAGAATTCATGAAAAACTTCTACTTTTCAAACGAAGTCAAGCTTGCCTTAAGCTCTCTTTGCACTTCTAACACTTGGCTTTAAAGCAATATCCATGTCACTCCCTTATCTCAGCCATCTAGTCATGAAGTAATTATGACTTAGACAAGTACGCCTATTAATACTAACCATCCTTTGAAAGCCTCAAATTAGTTATCTTCTTCCCTTATTCTCTTGACATGATGTACAAATCTTTGCTTGCTTCCCTCTTTGTCCTCTCCAAATTTGGTTTATCAAACTGTACATCTATAATTGGGCAAGTCAATAATAATGTCTCAAACTCCAAACTTATCACTTTAATATAACAACCCTTCTAACTCTTTATATCCTTTGTAACACTTGCAATTTGGAATGCGAGCGACTTTATGTGCTGAAAATCAAATTCATGTCGTCTCCTAACGAAGATTTTTTTTTTTCACAATTTTAATGTTACTCAAAGAAAAGAGGATCTAAATGAGTGAGATTTCTCTTGGAATTCAATCTCATTCTATCCTTGCTATGCCTGAGCTCATTTATAGGTTCATTGGTTTTTTTTTATATTAAAAAAATTCTCCTGTTATATACATGCTGCTAATGCCTCTTATTACATGGAACTTTTAAATCTAAAAATTGGTTGAATTGTATTAGGGATTTAAATGTCTTAGATTTGGTGAGTATGCACTTAGTAATATTTTTATTCCTGGCAATAAGGTGGGATTCAATGCCTTTACACTATAATCAGTTCTTTTTGTTCTTCCCAACATAGTTCTCCCTTAGATGCTTTCAAAATTAAGTAGTCATAGTGCTCTCTTCAAACTCATGCCACATTTTTTTTTTGTTGCTATTTTTATCATCCTCACTTATTATTATGTTTATTCATCTTTATCAATTAAACACAATTTTATTTAAAAAATTTTTGGAATCTTTGCAATTATTTCAAGTGTCTTATCTTAAATGCATGGGGTATTTTGTTCATAGCAACCCATCTTAATTATGTGAAAAAAGAGCAAGATTGTCAAGGCAACTCTCAAACACACCCCTAATAATAAAGTAAATCATCACTTTAATTCTCTAACCTACTTTAAAGAAGAACATAATAGAACTTTATTCTTGTAAAAAGCCAATGCTTTGCCATTTTCTCTTATAAAAAGCCAAATGAATCCAATATAGTTTGATTCATGCCTTAAAAAAAAAATCAAATGATTATTCCAATATGAAGAAATTGCATGATTGTTTAAGGTAGAGAATGATTTAATATTGATGCATAAGATAATGTAAAGCTCAAAATATGATATTTAGAGAGCTATAGAGCATCTCATTATTTGTGTGCTCCACCTTTTTCTTCCATTAGCTTCTAAAAAAAATCTATTTCAACTTGATCTTTCTCAATTGAGTTCTAATTAAATAGTAATAAAAATTAAAAATTAAATCTTTAACTACCCACATTGCACTATTTTAATTAAGAGCGTTCTTAAGAGATCAATACTCTTAGTATATAATTAACGGTAAAGACTTGCCTCTATAAGGAACTTATACCCCATAATAAAATAATTTTTATTTTAACTAAATTATGTAGAGAAAAAATATTTTATTTATGTAGATATTTATTGAATGATTCATAATATTATCGAATGATATTTTTATACATATTTTTTTTATGTAAATATTTGATTTATGTAGATAATTAACCATAAAGACTTGCCTATATATATTTATGATTCATAATATTATCGAATGATATTTCTCTCATTTTAGATAGTTATTATTCTTAATATCATATTTTATCACCTAAATAAAGTTTTTTTTTAAAATTAAGTAATGGAGTATTTCCTAACCCATAACCCAGAAAGTTGAAAATGTCTCAGTATGTCATTTGGTGGTTTTAAAAGTAGTAATAAAATCAAAATTTTTTTAGATACAATGCACTTACATTTTAAATAACACTGTCATTGCCGGTCTCAAGCCCGAACGTGAAAAGTGGAGGGTTGCATTAGGTAGTCGACAACTAACGTAAAATTTGTCGAAAAAATTTTGACATGAATCTTTTGATCATTGTGTAAGTGTTAGGGTGTCCCTTGGAAGTGACACACTGTATAGTCTGAATACAGTGAAAAGTGTGCAAGAGCCACTACACCGACACCTGGGCGTAGTGTCAAATTAGCAAGGGTTCCCACATTACGGACGAATGTGGGTAAAGAAGTTAGTCCATAAAACTAATGAAACTAATATTAAAATAGGATATTGGAATATAGGTACTCTCAATGGTAAATTAATGGAATTAGTTGATATTATGATTCATAGGAAAATTAGTATCTTATATATTCAAGAAATTAAATGGATCGGAGAAAATGAATAAGAGATTGATAATTTAGGTTTTAAACTTTGGTATTTTGGTAAGGGACACACTAGAAATGGTGTAGGTGTTATTACAAATAAGAGTTTGAAAGATAATGTTGTAAAAATTAATAGAGTTGGAGATATAATTATAACGTTTAAGATTATATTGATACTAAGATTTTTAATATTATAAGGGCTTATGCTCTTCAAATAGGTTTAGATACAAGATCTAAAGATAATTTTTGGAATGTCGTAGAAGACTTAATACAAATGACACCTCTTGAAGAAAAAAAATTTATTGGAGGAGATTTAAATGGACATGTCGGTAGAGTGGTAGAAGACTTCAGAAAAACTCATGGCGGCTACGATCTTGGAGTAACTAATGAAGAAGGTAGAATTATTTTAGATTTTGCTTTAACATATGATTTTGTTAGTACTAATATTTTATTCATGAAAATAGACGAGCTTCTTATTACTTATAAGAGTTGATCTAATAAAACACAAATTGATTATTTTCTTATAAGAAGAATAAATTGTCGAGATTGCAAAGATTTTAAGGTCATTCCAAGCGAGAATTTAAGTACCCAACATTGTTTAGTTGTTCTAGATTTCAAGATGAAGAGTTGTAAAATAAAGAATATTAGGACTTATTATCATAGATCTAGATGGGGGAACCTAAAAGACACAAATAAAATTATTTTTATGAGTAAAATTCAAGATTTCAAAATTTGGGATGTTCATAAAGAGCAAATGTTATGTGTGATTAAGTAACAAACACTATTAAATAAGTTGCAAAAGATGTGCTTGGGGAATCAAATAAAAGTTTTTATGAGTAAAAATAGTTTGTGGTGGAATAATATTATGCAAAAAAAGATAAAATATAAGAAGTTATGTTATAAAAATTGGTTAAATTGTAAAAGCTTAGAGAGCTGAGAAAAATATTAAACGGCCCGCATGGAGTCTAAAAGAACCATCTGCGACTCTAAAAATTTCGCTTTTAATGATCTTTATAATAGATTAGATACTAAGGAGGATGAAAAGTATATGTATAAGCTAGCCAAACAAAGAGAAAAAACAAGTAAAGATTTGACTCAAGTAAAGTGTATTAAAGATGAAAATCAAAAAGTACTTTTCTTAGAAAAAGATATTCAACATAGGTGGGTGAGTTATTTTGATGATCTTTTTAATAAAGTTTCTGAAATACGATTGATCTTAGTGATCTTAATATTGTGAATAATAATAAGACGTGTCATTTTTACCATCACATTAGTAAAAAATAAGTTGAGGATGCTTTAAAGAAAACCAAGGGTGGAAAGTCTGTAGGAACTGATGATATCCTAATTGAAGTGTGGAAATATTTAGGATATTTGGGAGTTTCTTGGCTTACTAAACTCTTTAATATTATTTTAAAAACTAAAAAAGATGCTTGAGGAGTGGAGGAAGAGTATTTTGGTCCCCATTTTTAAGAATAAATGCATAAGTGTGTGCAAATTATAGAAGAATTAAGTTGATGTGTCATACTTTAAAGTTATGGGAAAGGACAATTGAACATAGGTTAAAACACATTACAAAGATTTCTCATTATCAATTTGGATTTCTGCCGGGCAAGTTTACTATGGAAGCTATACATTTTTTGAGAGGTTTGATTGAGAAGTTCAGAGATAATAAGGAGAATCTACATTTGATTTTTATTGATTTAGAAAAAGCTGCTAAGGTTCCAAGAGATATCCTTTGGAGAGTTCTCGAGAAGAAATGTGTTGATATGACTTAGACAAGTTCAGAGATAATAAGGAGAATCTACATTTGATTTTTATTGATTTAGAAAAAGCTTACGATTCAGAGATAATAAAAGAGATAATAAGGAGAATCTACATTTGATTTTTATTGATTTAGAACTTAAGAGATATCCTTTGGAGAGTTCTCGAGAAGAAATGTGTTGATATGACTTATATTCAAGTCATAGATAATAAGGAGAATCTACATTTGATTTTTATTGATTTAGAAAAAGCTTACGATAAGGTTCGATATAATAAGGAGAATCTACATTTGATTTTTATTGATTTAGAAAAAACTTACGATAAGGTTCCAAGATACCCTTTGGAGAGTTCTTGAGAAGAAAGGTGTTGGTATGACTTATATTCTAGTCAATAAAGATATGTATTCTAGAGCTATTACTTCTGTTCAAACTGAAGGAAGATTGAGGAAATGTTTTCTTATTTTCGTTGGATTACATCAGAGATCGGCTTTATGCCCATATCTTTTTGCTTTAGTTATGGATGGTCTTACTGGACATCTACAGGAGGATGTACCTCGAGAGAAAAAGCCCAGGAAAATTGTATGCTTTTTGTTGATGATATCCTTCTCATTAATAATACGATAGAAAAAAGCCCAGAAAAAGCTTGAAATATGGAGGTCTACATTGGAGTCTAAAGGCCTTCATTTAAGTAGAACTAAAATTGAATACATGGGAGGTCTACATTGAGTCTAAAGGCCTTCATTTGAGTAGAACTAAAACTGAATACATGGAATGTGTACATTGGAGTCTAAAGGCCTTCGTTTAAGTAGAACTAAAACTGAATACATGGAATGTAATTAGTTGTAATAATAGCTATAGTGCCAAAAGTGTGACTTTGGGTGATCAAATTATTAAAAGGTGCGAACGATTTAGATATCTCGGGTGAAGGTCTACATTGAAGTCTAAAGGTCTTCGTTTAAGTAGAACTAAAACTGAATACATGGAATGTAATTTTAGTAGTAATAGCTCTAGCATTCGTTTAAGTAGAACTAAAACTGAATACATGGAATGTAATTTTAGTAGTAATAGCTGTAGTCAGAAGTGTGACTTCGGGTGATCAAATTATTAAAAGGTGTGAACGATTTAGATATCTTGGGTCCGTTGTTCAAAACGATTGTGATATAGATGGGGATGCTAATAGTAGAATTCAAGTTGGTTGGTTGAAGTGAAGGAATGCTTTGGGCCTTTTGTGTGATAGAAAAGTACCGCTTAGACTGAAAGGAAAATTTTATTTTGGGGCCTATTGTGTGATAAAAAAAATATCGCTTAGACTGAAAGAAAAATTTTATAAAATGTTGGTGAGTCTTTTATGTGATAGAAAAGTACCGCTTAGACTGAAAGGAAAATTTTATAAGACGGTGGGGAGGTGATAGAAAAGTATCGCTAAGACTGAAAGGAAAATTTTATTAGACAGTGGTGAATATGACGCTGAATGTTGGCCTTTAAAAGAGAGGCATAATAATAAGTTAAGTGTTGTCGAGATGAGAATGATTAGGTGGATGAGTGGCTTTACACTTAGAGACAANCTTTTATAACTTTGGGAAACTGATACGGGAGCCACCCCACAAGGGTGCCATTCACGACCTCTACTACATTGCCGTGGGAGATTGCTGCTCGGACTGGTCCAAAATGACCGGTCGACACTTTCATTTTCATAGATTTCTTTCTTATTTGGAGTGGGGTCCACTCCTATTTACCCCGAGTCTATAAATATGTTGTTTTCTTATTTTAGGATAGTTTTTCTTCGCATTTTCTGGCATGTCAGCCGTCAGCATCCAAGTTTTCTCTTATAAGGCTGAATCCAACAACGGGGTGCTCCAATTGTATCCTTTCCAGTTGGTGATTATCCTCGACCTCCCCACATCCTCCGCAGCCTTCCCTTCGCTGTCGGCACTGCCTTCCCTGCTTCTGTTCTGGAAACAGCCCTCTCGGCTGTTCTTACTTCAGCTTTCCTCGCTTCCTAGTAGCCGGCCTCCCGCCATCCTGGTTGCCTCCCTGCTCTACCATCCCAGCAACTTTCTCCACCTTCTCCCAGCCTTCTGCCTTGATGTACACTGCTGTTCCAGCCCCCTGAACAATATCCCTGCCACCTAGTTGTTGTTCCGGCATTTCCCATGTGCTGCCATTGCTGTTCCAGCCGCCCCTAATCATGCCCCATGCTGTCTTGCTGTTGTCTCAGCGGCCGGAGCCACCTCCCCATATCCCCCAGCTGTTGTACCCACCGCCCAGAACCTCCCCTAGCCCCTGTTTCTATGTTGCCCACATTGAGAAAAAAATTTACTACATCTTAAGAAAGTCTTTGAAAATTACTAATCCAAATAATTGTATCTAAATCTAAAGAAGTGCTGTTTTGTTACCATATTTGTTATATTTTTCTTTTTTGTTGTATCTATTAACGAGCTATATATTGATCTTGATGAGGTTATAGTAATTACATATTGGCCAACAGCAACTATCATTTACGATATTCAGAGTATTCATGGTTTGGCGACTTTTTACTGATAATTTATTAATAGATTTAGTAAATAAGTACCTTAGCAAAAGAGAATTTAAGTGGATACAATCTGCTAAGTGTGCCTTCGATGATGTTAAGCAGAAACTAAAACGCGTACTCTGATTATTTGATTTCAGTAAGATTTTTATGCTCTCATATGATTTGTTTAATGTTGGAATTAAGGGATTTTTAAGTTAAGCTGGATATATAACTTCTTACTTTAATGAGAAATTAAATGACGCAAAATTGAAATACTCTAATTATGATATTGAATTCTACATTTATGTATAACCAATTCAATATTTGTGGCTTTAATTGTTGTCTAAGGATTTTTTCCTATGCTTAGATTATCAATCTAACTCCTATGAAAAATGGCATCAACATGATATGTGGGTTGCATTCTTCTAATAAGAATTTGCATGTGTGTTAAAAGACAATTGGAGTTGAAAATAAATCTACTGATGTCTCAAGTAGAAATGCTGCATCTTACCCACCATGTAGGCCAAGTTTTATTTCATTAAAGATGATTATGCCAAAAGTAAGAACTTCAATTAGTTATATCTTGTTTTAACCAATACCTCACCTATGATAAGGATTTTATGATTAAGGGTGATTTTCTTCCTAAAGAAAGTCTACTTTTTATTCTTGATTCATCTTCTATGAGATTTTCTTGTCTTAAAATTATATTTAGATGGTTTTGTGAGGAATTTTGGTTTGATATAAAACTACAATCATAATTGAGGATAGCTATTAGAGGCTAGCATGAAGTATGATATCCACATATAGTTTCACGATATAGAACATTGTTAAATGTTTAAAAGAAAAGGCATAATGTGGTGCTTTTTACATTGTTAATTATTCTATTAAACATGTGGCTTTGTAATCGTTGGTAACTTATCAAAAATAGTTTATTTCATTTTGTGCTTTTAAACTGTTCATGTCTCGCATACAATGAAATTATATGGTTAAGAAGCAAGATTTAACTAAAACTACTGTATTTGATAGATGCATACATTCATGAGTTGCTTTAAGAAAGCTCTATATGGCATGACCCGACCCGGAGTTTGGAATTAACCAAGGCAGGAGCAAACAGTCGGACGGTGATAATCATTCTTTTCTATTATTCATTTTCTATCATTAATAGTTTATGATTTAAATAAAATGAAATAGCCACTAAAAAAATAAATTAAAGTAATGTAATTAAAATTTTACCTTAGCTAAGTTTGTTCACGTCTTCTATATACATTTTCTCTTATAATATTCATCTTTTAATTAAATGATTAAACCTGTAATGTCAGTTTAAAACAATAGTGAGTTAAAAAGGCCAGTAAATATACTTCTAAACCACAGTAATATAACAAAAATGAAGCAATATGCATGTTAGTTGAACTTTAATAAATCAGTTTAAAAATATTTGACAATTTATATTTATGGTAATGATTTATCATGATATTTCAAAACTTATTTTATTGAATATTATATTTATTTCATATTTATATCATTTTATATACAACCGTTGCACGAGCACCGTCTAAAATTATTTCATTTAAGGTATTTTAATATCAATATATTTTTTTCATGTAAGTGCACAGGTGATGCCCGAAACTATTGCGAAGTAGGTAACAATCACACAAATAAACATCACGCTTAAATAATATACGAATTTGATTCTGTACGATTCCACAAGGAAACTAGTAAATTTCCTAATTGTTGAAGTTTTAGTTTCCCTAAGTTTACTCTTGAGGTGTTCCGAGTTGCAGATTTTGAAAAGTTACTGTTCCGAATAATGAAAATCTAACTATATTTTTGGAGTTTCTTAGAGATGACAAAATATCATGCTTCTGTGCTCAGATTGTGTGAATTCTCAAAAGCCTTCCAATTACTTTCCCTATTTGTTGTTAAAAATAAGGGACAATGAAACCCTAAGTTAAAATATGTACATGATGTTGATCCTATTGTGAACATGCGCTCTCCAGTATTGACTTTCTTTTCATGTTTGGTTAATCATTTCTAGGATCCCAATTCAACCAACATCTTGAACAATCTTATTTTAACTTTTAAGGGATTTCTTCTATTGAGTATTTTCTAGTGTTTTCCTTTTATTCCTCCTTACAGTGACTAATTCTATGCTGATATCTTGATACAATCCCAACGGTTTATGCAATAGTCCCAAAAGGTCACTGATGGCTACAGTATCAGGGACATTTTCCCTTGTCTTCTTCTTGTCTCGGAATAGTTTTTGAAGGAATCATTAGTTACTCCTGTCAAAGCTGCTGCATTTTGTGCCCCACACTTTTCCTTTCATCAATAAATGTGTATATAAATTATCAATATAAAAGTTGATCCTCATTTTTTAATTATTGGGATAATTGAAACTTATGAAGTTTTTGATTGGATTGAAGAGGATTCTAAGGATTTTTTAAGTTGGGTCTTTTGTGTTCTTTTTATAGGGATCTTGAGGATGGGGCGTGTAAAACGGATTGGGCATCGGATATTAAAATCATATTTCAGATTTTCTTAATTCTTATGTGCACTGAATGAATGTGCATTATTTAGGCTTTTTTGTTTTTTTGGCTCGATGGCTACTTTCAGAGGCAAATCTATTTGTACCAATGTGAGGCTTGAATCTTTTTTTATTTTGTAATTTCTATCCTTGTTCTTGCTATTATTCTTGCTATTAGTTTGTTTACAGTCTATTATATATGCTTGTTTAAAGTGTTTTAAAGTGTGATAAATGTTGAATTCCTTTTCATACTGTGAACCTTGATGGTTTTTAAAATTTTATTTTTTTCATTGTGTTTCTTGTGGAATTTAGATTTATCGATTATTAAATTATTCTTTGGGATGAAAGGAGGGTGTTTTTACTATTTTTACATAAAATAACTGATTTTTAGTGTAGTTAAGAGTTGGAAATTCGCAGTTTGTGTTTTTTGAGTGTTTTTATTATGTAAATTGTATTAATAAATCCTAGACCCTAAATCATCCTTTATGAAATAATTTCTGCATCTTGCATTAAGTTTATGAATAAAGCTTTTAAAGACCTGATTATTGCTGTTGCTATTACTTTTATCCTCCTATGTCTAGGAGTGAAGTTTTGAGTTGTTCTGTATGCTTGATTTGGTGGGCAACATCTTGTACAAGTTTGAAAATCTTGCAATCCTTTCATTTTAATTTTTTTCTCTTTGGATAATTGTTTCTTTAACATTATTTTTATATGCTTGAAGAATGAAGTTTTTGACCGAATGTTTTTGTTTTCTTACAATGACAAATTTGTATTTGCTATAGAAACAATGCTGATGCTCCACTTGTTCATATATATATATATATATATTTTTATGGATAGGACCTGGACGAACTGATACAAGCATGTTCCCTGAGGTAAATAGTACATGGAAGGTATGCACAAGAGTTCTTTATTGTTAGAAGTAATATTCGTTTTTCTTAGTTGATGTTGTATTCCTGTTCATTATTCTTTTCGGAGTTATGATTCTTACAGATCCCCTCCTCAAGATAGCATGATTTAATTTTAATGCCTGGAAATATTAGACTGATCGTGCAACATTTTGATTGTTATTTTTAATGTGCTTGTACTTTATATTTACTTTAGTCAGAGGAGTTTTAGATGGTGACGAAGAGATCCTTTGCGCGCCATTAACCATGGAACCATGCAAATTTTAATTTGTTCTACATTTTTTTGACTTTCATGCATAATATGTCTGCAGGTTTTCAATTAACCTGGTTGTTTCTAGTCTAGTATAGACTTGAAGGGAAAAGTTATTGTTATCTTTGTTAGAAATTATTTAGTTTTTTTTTTTTTCCTGTTATTTCCTATTTGTTGTATTTCCTACTTTTTGACTTTTCTTTTATCATGGAATAGTTATTAGGGAGAGATTTGGGTATTAGTTTTTTTCCTATTTTAGAATCATTGTATTACGCCTTTCAATAGCAAAAATATTTTACTCAATTCCCAAAACCTACATGTTATCAAAGCCACGGATCTTACTCTAGCATCGAAACATTACCCTAGCCACTGGAACTTCCGTGCAAGCCTTCCCCTGTAGTTTTTCAGATGTCGGATTTCGTTCCTGCGGTCTCCCCCCTACAGGTTTTAGTTGTCGGTACCCTTTCCTGCAGGCTCTCCCGCCACCGATCGTTCCATTGTTGGTTGTCACACTGCAGGCCAGATCTCCTTCCAAGGCCATTGAAACTCCCTTCTGCAGCCATTTCTCTCCCTTGCATGCCCTCCCTCCGTCGGACCTCCCTTCTGCCAGCTGGAATCTTCCCGTACAGGNTGTTGATGTTGTATTCCTGTTCATTATTCTTTTCGGAGTTATGATCCTTACAGATCCCCTCCTCAAGATAGCATGATTTAATTTTAATGCCTGGAAATATTAGACTGATCGTGCAACATTTTGATTGTTATTTTTAATGTGCTTGTATTTTATATTTACTTTAGTCAGAGGAGTTTTAGATGGTGAGGAAGAGATCCTTTGTGCGACATTAAGCGTGGAACCATGCAAATTTTAATTTGTTCTACATTTTTTTGGCTTTCATGCATAATATGTCTGCAAGTTTTCAATTAACCTGGTTGTTTCTAGTCTAGTATAGACTTGAAGGGAAAAATTATTGTTATCTTTGTCAGAAATTATTTAGTTTTTTTTTTCCGGTTATTTCCTATTTGTTGTATTTCCTACTTTTTGACTTTTCTTTTATCATGAAATAGTTATTAGGGAGAGATTTGGGTATTAGTTTTTTTCCTATTTTAGAATCATTGTATTATGCCTTTCAATAGCAAAAATATTTTGCCCAATTCCCAAAACCTACATGTTATCAAAGCCACGGATCTTACTCTAGCCATTGAAGCATTACCCTAGCCACTGGAACTTCTGTGCAAGCCTTCCCTGCAGTTTTTCAGATGTGGGATTTCGTTCCTGCGGTCTCCCCACTACAGGTTTTAGCCGTCGGCACCCTTTCCTGCAGGCTCTCCCACCACCGATCGTTTCGTTGTTGGCTGTCACACTGCAGACCAGATCTCCTTCCAAGGTCATTGAAACTCCCTTCTGCTGCCATTTCTCTCCCTTGCATGCCCTCCCTCCGTCGGACCTCCCTTCTGCCAGCTGGAATCTTCCCCTACAAGCCCTATTTTGTTGTCAGTTGCATAAGAGTATCTACGCCTATGTTTCAACACCCAAACCTCACCTTTGGCTTTGTCGAAATTATGGTGGATTCATCCATTTCCGAGCTTTCATTCGATGTTGTCTTTGAGTTCACTGGAGGATTGACAGCTACCTCAATCTCTCCGTAGATCAGAGGACACGACAATTCTATGAATTTCTTGATTAGCACTCACAAAATCAACGGCTCGAATTTCCTCCAATGGTCTCAAGCTATTTTGATGTTCGTCAAAGGTCGGGGTAAATTCGGACACCTTACAATTACAATTCTTGTACCTCCAAAGACTACTCAACATATGCAACATGAAAAGTGGAGAACTTCATAGTTATGTCATAGCTGATTAATTCCATGGAGATCTTGGTTGATCGTTCGTACCTGTTTCTTCCGTCTGTCAGTGCCCTCTGGACTACCGTTCAACATACGTACTCGGATGTAGGGAATATTAGACAACTCTATGAAGTTTCTAATAAGATCTATGAGGCAAATTAGGGATGAAAGACAGTGAAACAATAATACAACTTGGTTGCCTTATGGATGGAATGTGACATCTACTATGACTACAAGTGGGACTCTCCCGTGGATCTTTCCTTCTTCCAAAAAATTCTGGAAAAAGGATCATGTGTTCCAATTTCTGGCTGACCTGAACAAGGATCTCGACAAAGCCCGCTGCAGTATACTAGGTTGTGATCCACTTCCTTCAACCCGAGAGGTCCTCCGCGAAGAAAGCTGGAGATTTGTTATGCTCGACAACTCCATTAATTCAACCGAGCCTTCGACCTTGGTTTCCAAAAGTGCTCCACACTTTGCCATTATATCGCGCTCCAATCATGGTGCTCCACACTCCACAGATGATTTTTGTTATAAATCTTACCATACCCATGATAAATATTGGAAGCTTCGCGGGAGGCCAACAAATAATTCTACAAACAAATCTTCCGCTACTAAAGGTCTCACTATAACTATAGAATCCACAACAATTCGGCCAGCCCCCACTCGGATCATCCCCGAACCATCAAACTCTATCAAAAGTCATATGAAACACTTTATTAAGCTGCTTGGATCTAGTTAGTTCTCCGACTCATCAACCTCCTATGTTGTCAAGGTAACATTTCTATGACACTCACTGGTTTTGTTTCTTCTAGTCCGTGGATTATTGATTCAAGTGCCTGTCACGAACCACATGACTCGATGCTCTCAATTCTTCTCGACATATTCTTCTTGCTCTAGGCAAGACACTATTAAAATTGTCGACAGCTTATGTAATTTTATTGCAGGTTAGTTGTACTTACAGCCAGGTTGACTATGGAATACATGTTACACGTACATTTGTTAAGCTTAGCATCTTATTGGTCAGTATATTGACATATGGCATTGATTGTGTTGTTCATTTTCTTCCTGATGTTTGTGTCTTTCAGGATCATTGTTCATAGAAGATGATTGAAACTACTACGCTGATAGTTGAGCTCTACTTCTTCTAAGAAAATGGCTTTGATGAAGTGAACACTCAATCTCATAGTTATAATTTTTTCCTCTCTAATGTTTGTCTAATTATGCTTTTATATTGTCCCTGGGTCATCCTACTTAAACAGGCTATCGATATTTATAACACTCAATCTCTATAGTTATAATTTTTTCCTCTCTGCTATTCAACTACTTAAACAGGCTATCGATATTTTAATTCTACCATTAGTAAAATCTATTTGTGTGTCGTTGTTTTCTTTTTTGAAAATATCCCTTACTTTCCTAACACTACCTCAAATGAGGGGAGCTAGATTTTCTAGACATTGTTCCTTTTCCAATTCCGTTGGATATTCTACAACCATTGTGTCCATTTTCTTAACTCTCGGTCCCACTGGTTTTGAGACCAATCAGACCAAAATCACCTTCATCCACTCTCTGTATCCATACTCAGCGTACCAAGCTCTCACCTGAGACTCATCTCAATGCCCCTACACTTGAGCCCGCTGCGCTGTTGCAGGTGTTAGAATTTGCTCCGGCTGACATCCCTAAAATGATGCTCTCTCAACCTATAGGGATCATTTTTCCTTTGAATGAGGAGTTGAATTCTTCCATTGAAGTACGCAAACATGCATGCAGTCTTTATCTCATGGCAAAATACATCTCATTTGATAGCTTATCTCTAACCTATGAAGCATTTGTCACTTCCTTGACGGATCGTTGTCTCCTATCTACTATTAAGGCAACATTGGTTGACCTGTCTTGGAAGATTGAAATCATAGATGAGATGAGAATGCTCTTCGACACAACCCTACTATAGATGTTGTTAATCTTTCTCTAGAAAGAAAGTAGTTGGTTGCAGGTTGATTCTCAACTTCAAATTTAACTCTGATGGATCCTTTGAATGCAACAAGGCGCAGTTGGTCGCCAAAGACTATTTACAAACATATGGAGTTGATTATAAAGAGACAATTGCTTTCGTAGCTAAACTAAATATCATACGAGTTCTGTTATTTCTTACCATGAATCTGGATTGGATCTTACTCCAACTGGATGTCAGGAATATTTTCCTTAATGGCGTTCTTGTAGAGGTGTATATGCCTCTCTTGTTAGACTTTGACTCAACCTCTTCCCATAGACAAGTGTGTCAACTGTGGAACTCTATTTGTGGATTGAAACAATCCTCCCAGGCGTGGTTCAACTAGTTTACACAAGTTGTTGTGAGCCATGATTTCTCTCAGTCCCAATCTGATCACACGATGTTCTTCCGCCACTCATCTGATGATAGTAATATCATCCTCATCATCTATGTCGTGACATCTTCCTCATATGTAATGATCTGTCGGCCTTTGAATTTCTTAAAGGTATCCTCGCTTTTGAGATGGACTTAGGTTCTCTCTGGTATTTCCTAGATGTGGAAGTAGTGCAGTCCTCTTGGGGCATTAGCCTTTCCCAACACAAATATGTGTTAGATTTACTAACTGAGGTAAAGCTATTTCTTTGCAAACCGGTAGCTGTTCCAATGGATCCCAATGAGAAATTGGCAGATGTTCCCAATGTCTTTTCGGTTAACAAAACAAATTACTACTCCTAGTGGAGAAACTCATTTATCTAGTCCACACGAGCTCAAACATTTGTTATGCCGTTGGTATTGTTAGTTATTCTATGCATGATCTCAAAGAGCTCCATCTCACCGTTGTCAACCGGATCCTCCGCTACTTAAATACACTAGGTTCAGGTTTGTTGTTCTCTCGTAACACATCTCTCTCCATTGTAGTTTATACGGATGCCCATTGGGTCGGGTTCATCCATGATCAAAAATCTACCTCGAGTTATTTCTCCTTCATATTGATAAACTTTGTCACATGGAAAAGTAAAAAACGGTTCGTGGTTGTTTGTAGCAGTACTGAAGCCGAGTTTCATTTTGTCTTTAGGGGTATGTGAAGCCTTTTGATCACGCATCATGCTCCGCGAGTTATGTTTGCTGGTCTTCGTTCTTCTGCAGTTGTTTTGTGTCAATAAAGCCTTCATCAGCATGTGGAAATTGACCATCACTTTATCAAGGAGAAACTTGATTCAGAGGAAATATTTGTTCATTTTGTTCCATCCATAGGTCAACTTGCCGATATTTTCACAAAGAATTTGTCTCGACTGTTGTTTGATTATTTCAAATACAAGTTGAACATGATTGGCATCTATGCTTCAACTTGAGAGAGGTGTTAGAAATTATTTAGTTTCCCTTCTGGTTATTTTCTATTTGTTGTATTCTGATTTTATGACTTTCCTTTTATCATGGAGTGGTTATTAGGGAGAGATTTGGGTATATATTTTTCCTGTTTTAATCGTTTTGCCCTATATTTATACCCTTTCAATAGCAATAATATTATCCTGCTTAATTCCCAAAACCTAGAATCTGATTATCGAAGAACAAAAATATATACACCCAATTGTTGATTCATTTCAGAAGGAAATGTTAGACTTGAAATTTCTTAATTTTTAACCCTAATGACTTTCATAGGTTACAACAAACTCTTTATGCTGAACTTTGTATATGGAAGTGTCCTAAACTTACAAAAAACAAATAGCCTTTAATTGAAAATCTTACCCTAATGTCAATGATAAAAATTAGATCCCTTCATCTTGCATTCTATGACTTGCTCCTACGAAAAATTTTCAACTTAATCCATACCTTAAATATAAAGGAAATCATACATCAAAATAAAGTATCATTTATTGCTCTGGGAGCTCCATCCACTCCTCAATGCTGCTCGGGAGGAAGTTTAGGGTAAACCTCTTCGTTGTTACCCAGATAGATGTTTTGGGTCCATCTTCATCTCTACTACCAAGAAAATGTTCATATTACAAAAAAAAAAAATGCTAATAGTACATATAAAAAGCTCGTTCTATCAAATGTCATATATATATATATATATATATATATATATATATATATATATATATATATATA
>JXCR01134552.1:203030-251194 GCA_002079205.1 Phalaenopsis hybrid cultivar
ATATATATATATATATATATATATATATATATATATATATATATATATATATATATAATGTTTTTGATAAATGAAATAAAAAACAATTTTTAGGAGAGAGATTCTTTAAAAAAATTAATTACCTAGCTCTTCCGTGCCTCTCTAGCTCCATAAATTGTTCAAACTTTGCCTCAACACAATGAACTCATTGCAGATATTGTTCTTTTATGGCGTTCACACTATCTCACTGAAATGTTTTGTCAGGAAGATTCAATGTTCCTTGGACGGTCGCACTTATCTCACTGCTTGAAAGTCTTCGTTGTCGGATGGTCCTCACTGGTCGACAGTTCGTTGCTCAGCTCACCTCGCCTTCCCTAACAATGCTCGCCATGCTTGTCTCTTCATGTAGGCCCCGCTATCCCTTCTCCATCACTATTGCCCTGAAATACTTCCTCAGGAAGCTCCGACTCCTCTCAAATGCTCATACTTGCTTTCACTACTTGAAGCTGCTCAATAGTCCTTGCTGCTCGGCTCACCTTGTTTCTAGTCAAACTCATCCTACTCGCCTTGTCCCGTGGGCCTTTTCGTTTCCTCTCGATCACGCAAAGACCTACAATTTTTTGTGGTATGTATGTAAATCTCTTGCACTAAAAATATTAAAAATCCAAAATGCCTTTCGAATCGTAGCTTCGTTAATTCTACCCTAATTTTGACTTGCTGGTTTGTGGAACTATTTAAGCCCCTCTAAAAAAGTTTGAGACTATTTTTACACATTTCAAAATCCAGGGGCTAATATGGTCTTCTTAAATGCTCAAGCTACTTTTTTGTCACTTATCTCTATATGAAAAATCATGTACAAATTGAATTTTTATTTTTATATGAAAAATTAAATACTAATTAAATTCTTTAGCTTGTTAAATTAATATAAACAAGTTGAGTATAAATCATGTATTATCATTAAAAAATTTAAACATATTCAAGTTGGAACATATATGTGAAAGCTCAACTCAAGCTCCAACTGACTGCGAGGAACTTTTGATAAACCAAGGTCAATCCATTACATACTCGATTTGACTTAGCTCAATTAAAACCCCCATTGATACTAACTAGACTCTGTAGATGTTATGGCTCAAAACCTTTCGATATTAGCAATTTGAAACCTTTGTTCTGGCAATATAATTTTAGTTAGGCTTACTCTTCATCATTGTAACCATTCCCCGTCAATTAAACTTAAGCCTAAAAATTTAGCTTAAGAAATCTCTTTAATTGAGAATGCTCTCTCATGAGTAGGATGCATAATTATTATAAGGTTTTAAACTCATGAAATGTTTCAAGCCAAGATTTGAATAAATCTTGTTTTAATACTAAGAAAAATCTAGTTAAAACCCTAGTCTACCTCAAGAATAAAAACTATTTTGATGTCCTTTCCATTTTTGCCTATCAAGAAGGTTTGATTGAAGGGGCTTCCTTTTAGTTTACACACACTCACATTATGTTTTAACTCCTTTGCAGTTTAAGGGATGGAGAAAAGCTTCTCAGAAAGTGGAATTTGGAGGTTGACAATGTGACATAGATATAAGAGAGTTTTAGAAAAATGGAAGAGCTTAATTAGGGAGGCAATTGCCCGTGGTTAGAGTGTCAAAATAGGAAAGAGATAAGACTAATGTGTTTAAGGCTCAATTTTTATGAGTGAGGATTTGTGAATGATGAGAGATGCGCATAGTGGGCACATATTGCAGTGCAGGAGCAAGAGTTGTGAGGCTTACAAGAGTTGTTGGGATTTGTAAGAAATTTTGATGTGTATTAGCGAGTAAAGAGTTAGTAGGTTGACGGAAGCAAGAGGGCAATGAGGGTGAGGAACACGTGCATTGTGCTAAGAGACAAATGTGTGTCTTTTGATCTGAGTTTGCAATGTGAAGTTCACGTGTGTGAATTTTTGGCTTTTGGTTTTTTATTTAGGCGCAGTCATGATCTTGTTTGTAATGTGTGTGCACGCACGCACGTGTTTGTGCATGTATATATTAAACCTCTTTTTCGCTCGTAAAATATAACATTTCTCAAACCTCATAACTACCTAGCTGGCATGTTCTTAAAAAACATAAATAGTTAATATGAAGGAATAAGTAATGTACTGAAACCAATTCTTGATGTGATATTTTCGATGAGAATAAATGCAATATTTTTCATCATCTTCACTATCACTTCCGTGTGCAATATTTTTCTAGTTATATGTCTTTTCTTATGACTTTATCTCATTGATAGATATTGCTATTCTTAAGGTTCTTATGACTGCGCTCAAGCTTATTAGCAGTATTGCACCAAGTTCAATGTTGCTGCATGTACTCTTTACCTTCACACACTGGTCTTTAGCGAAGCAATCCTTACGCTACTGCAACTAATTATAATCTCTTTATCTAAGGCCAAGCCTTAGGTTTAGTGAAGCGGTTTTCTTATTTATTCTCTTGGAATTGAATGTAACATTGTGTAGGTCTTTTTGTAACTTTATCCAAATTTGATGCTAGTTTATTGTGGTTTTTTCGGAACTATATTTTCATTTNTCCCCCCAAAACGCCCCATAATTTCCTATCCTCACATGCGTGATTAATGGGTTAGCGGGCCCCACCCGAGAGCTGGAACTCTTCCAGCTGGGAACCTCTAGTTCTTACCCTCTCAGCAAGGTTGACTGGTTTGTTTACTCTGTTGGCTGGTCTAGTTGGGTCAGCCATGTCCAGACTGGTCCAAGAGGGACCAGTGTTTCAATACTCTCCTTTTAATGAAGCACCTTGTCCAATGGAAATTTCTTTTGGATCAATTCATAAGATTCCCTAATTGCTTCATAATCTGGCAGATTTTTCATTTAATCAACTCTTTACTCCACTTGCTTCTCGGTGCACCCCTTCTAACTTCAGAGGTTCCAAAACCACATCCTTATCCTCTGTCAGCGTCAAAGGTAGTGCAGACGAGGTATGTGGTATTCGATAACACACCTCAGTTGTGATACTTGAAATACTGGATGTAATTATGAGGATAGTGATAACTTCAAACGGTATGCCACTATCCCAATGTGTGTCACATTCTGATAAGGTCCAAAATATCATGGGGAAGCTTATCGCTCTTTTTGGTCAGTTTCTTCTGTTAGTAGGCTCTCAGCTTCAAGTGAACCATATCCTCGGGCTCAAATTGTACTTCGCTTCTATATTCAAACCCTAGGTTATTACAGACAACAAAAACATAACTACAGACAACAAAAACATAACTCAAACCCTAGGTTATTAGCCCCAACAAAACTCCAAAATACATTCAAANCTAAAAATGATCTTAATTTACTAGAAATAAATGAAAATATGGCACTAAATAGGATGCAATGGAGAAAAATGATTCATGTAGCCAACCCCACGTAGTGGGATTAAGGATTTGTTGTTGTTGTTGCACTTATATTTTAAATATTAAAAAAAATGAAAAAAAATGGGGACCATTAAAGATTTTAAATGTTTACTACGATATTTATCTAAAATAACTCTAGAAGATTCCATTATATTATCATTAAAGAATGCATTATATCGTATCCTAATATGGTTAATGGTATATTACTGACCACTAGTGTTGAAATGTTCACAAAAAATAGAATTTTCCATCTTAAAGTACTTAATATAATGAGTATAATAGAGTTAAGAGATTAAACATCTGATTTTGAGAACAACAAATTAATAATCTATAATCTTACTAATAACCTATGCACCAAATTACATCATGCCTTATTTCTTGGCTAATCAAATCACTTAGGTCTTGATAGGTTTAAAGCATCCAAACTATATTAGATCTTGATGTCAAAATAGCCACTAGTGATCATATATACGATCAATAGTTAGAATGCGTCATCTTGAAACCATTGAATTCATGAGCATACTAGTGTATTTCAAACAAAATCCATAGTTTTTATTCACAAAAAAAAAATTATAATAATCTTGGCATAATAAGAGAATACTAATGTTATTGATGATTCATGAATTTGATTGCTTTGTGAGACATGATAANCAGGAGAGTAGATGTTTTAGATTTGACTTGTGTTAAGAAAGTCAGAGGTAGACCTAGGAAGGCTTGGGCTTATTGTGTTAAAAATGATCTTAATTTACTAGAACTAAATGAAAACATGACATTAAATAGGAGGCTTTGTTGTTGTTGTTGTATTTAGCTCTAATACTGTGCTTGATGCATAAAGAAAAAATTAGAATCCAACACATTTAAATTTATTTCTGAAGTCATTAGCCCGGAGCACCTACTCCTCCATGGTAATTTATNTCGACTATCTGATGATCTGATTAGGAGAGTAGATGTTTTAGATTCGACTTGTGTTAAGAAAAGCAGAGGTAGACCTAGGAAGAGAGTAGATGTTTTAGATTCAACTTGTGTTAAGAAAGGCAGAGGTAGACCTAGGAAGACTTGGGAGTAGATGTTTTAGATTCGACTTGTGTTAAGAAAGGCAGAGGTAGACCTAGGAAGACTTGGATTTATTGTATTAAAAATGATCTTAATTTACTAGAACTAAATGAAAATTATGACCTAAATAGGACGCAATAGAGAAAAAGGATTCATGTGGCCGGCCCCACGTAGAGGGATTAAGGCTTTGTTGTTCAATGGAGAAAAAGGATTCATGTAGCCGACCCTACGTAGTGGGAGTAAGGCTTTGTTGTTGTTGCATGGAGAAAAAGGATTCATGTGGCCGACCCCACGTAGTGGGATTAAGGCTTTGTTGTTGTTAGAGAAAAAGGATTCATGTGGCCGACCCCACGTAGTGGGCTTAAGGCTTTGTTGTTGTTGTTGTGAAAAAGGATTCATGTAGCCGACCCCACGTAGTGGGATTAAGGCTTTGTTGTTGTTGTTGTTTCTAAAAAGGATTCATGTAGCTGACCCCCGTAGTGGGATTAAGGCTTTGTTGTTGTTGTTGTTGTTTTTGTTGTTGTTGTTGCTGTTGTTGTTGTGTGGTGCTATAGGAAGCTTTATGGTATGGCTGATATTGATGATTATGTTAAGGTGAAAGAAAATGTTTAAGAATTATGCTATGGTAAATAAATTTTGAAGGCCCTTCGACTTTATTTACATTCATAGGGACCAACATCTCAAAGCATGGGAAATGCAAGGCACTCCAGTCTCAATTTAAAAAGTAGATAGCATTCTGATACGAATCGGAGCCAAAATAAAAAACAAATTGCAAGAATTTGGTGTGAACAAATTAGGGTTGTTTGATTAATACCAAAGTAAACAAATAAGATATAAAGACAATCTACAATTCGGGAGGTAGATTGTCTCTCTACAAACTTTAGACACTGCTAAGAACAAGACGATAAAAGAATAAAACTACAGACAACAAAAACATAACTCAAACCCTAGGTTATTAGCCCCAACAAAACTCCAAAATACATTCAAACTCCCCCCCCAAAACCCCCCATAATTTCCTATTTTCACATGTGTGATTAATGGGTTAGCGGGCCCCACCCGAGAGCTAAAACTCTTCTAGCTGGGAACCCCTAGTTCTTACCCTCTCAGCAAGGTTGACTGGTTTGTTTACTCTGTTGGCTGGTCTAGTTGGGGCAGCCATGNAGAAAGGGATTTAAGAAATTTCAATCTTCATTTTCTCCAATGAATTATGTGTTAACTAGAGCATCTCATTTAGACCCTAACAACTAAAATGACAAAAAAAGTTATTGAAAAAAAACAACCTAAGTGAAATCCTATGAAATAATAACTTTCCAAGTATTGATGTTAATCTTTTCTTAAAATAATAAACGAAATAATCTTACATATATTAGAATTTTAAATATTATCAATATAATATTGTTTAGGTAAATTTTTCTCACAAAGTATTATTTTTTTCAAAATTTGTATCATAAATGATATTGGAGTCTCTATTATTATTATCTAATTTCTTAGATCAAATTTTTTGGGTTTCTCGAAAATTCATTATAATAAAATAAAATTTTACATTCTTGTGCAAAAACAAATCTTGATTAAGTTGCACAAAACTAGTGAACATTTGACTTTTTATTTGAAAATTTAAACAGGGAGAAATTATAGACTTACTAAGAATGTATTTTCTAACCTTGCTTTGGAATAACAAATGCCTTTATCCTTTCATAATTAAAAATAGTACAAACAGTGTATAATAATTTTGAGTATTATTGATTATTTTTAAAGTTGGTAACATTGATGAATTATGAAAGGCTTCGAAGTGCCAATATTGGTGAAAAATGATGAGTGACATCATATTAGTTGAGGAACATTGGTCATTGAATGTTGGTTAATAATGAAAGGTGAAAGTTGGCATTAGGAGCAAGGCAATGGCCATTAGATGTTAGTTAATAGATCTTGATTGTTGACATAATGGGATATTTAGCTTCAATAGTAGGATGTAAGTTAAACGACATCTTTTAATGATGAATGAAATAATTGGCATCAATGTTAAGACATCATTAAAAAATGCTAATCAATTATGAACTTGATGGTTGGTATAGTCAAATAATTTTGATAAATTATGAAAGATAATGATTGGTATTGGATGTTGGTTGATAGAGTTTGATCAGTAGATATTGATTGATGAAAATAAATATACTTAATTTCAAAAGTATATTATATATTGTTGAATATCCATTGCAAGAGGTTAGATTATGTGAAAGTTGAAGAGTAACATAGGGAGTATGGATATCAATTAATGGACTTTATTTACCAAAAAAATTGCTTGTCTAATGTTTGATGATTTTAGAAACACTAAGCGGGGCATTTGATGACTCTAAGGCAATTAAGAATTTATAGCATTCTCAGCCGCTAATAATAATAATAATAATAATAATAATAATTTATTATTAATGCATTTTTAGAATTTTGAGAAAGGCAATCAAATCCTTTTCTAAAAGTATCCAAATTTCTCATAATTATTTATGATGATTGTCTTTGATTCTGCCCTTAATATATCAACAAGTGATCATATAATTCTATTTTTGAGTCAATTTGATTAACTAAATCAATCACAATTACATCAGGTTGTCCAACAATAGTTGGCAAATTTTACTTGCAGCCGTTACTATATAAGCTAAAGCTGCCATCTCAATTTTATCATTGTCAAGAACCTTGGAATCATTGGATAAAAAATAAAGTAAAATGCCAAAATAGTCTCTGATTATTTATATGAAGTTGTTTTAGTAGCATAGTTCATAGACATGCCAAAAATAATTCTCTGCTATTTTAAAATTGAGCTCTAATAGTTCTTCATGAGGAGTATTTCAGTCCCAATTTAAAGAGTATGGAGACACTTTTGACACTTCTATAATTTTTGGGACTAAAACAGGCTTGTGTTAATAGTCAAGGGCTATTTTGATAGTTTAATATGACTATTAGATAGTTTGAAATAAGATTTCATGATTATGATATTTTACTTTTTAAATAATGTTAAAGATTAGAAAAAAAACTCTTGTCACTAATTTGTTCGTTTCAATGAGAATAAATCAACACCCCTAAAAGTGTCACAAACTAGATCATAATTGCATCATTTATAGATATTGTAATGGCTTCAAGAATAATTTATCCCAAGATTTTCTTCAAACAATCATGTGTAAATCAGTGGTTCTCGTCCTAATGTTAAGGTGGATACAAACTCTTATTAGTGTGAGCAAACTTTGGTGGATTATGACCACTTTCACATAACAGTCAATCAATCAATGATCCATAGGGGTAAGTTTATAAATTAGCATTTAGCATTACTTTATTCAAACTCTATCATTTACTTTCTTATCAAATTTGTGTTGAGCTTGAATATAGCATACAACAACAACAAGCCTTTGTCTGACTAAGTTGGGTCAGTTACATGAATCCTTTTTCTTCATTGAGTCTTATTGAGCTTGAATATATCATAAGTTCAGATTTTTAAAGCTTATTTATTAGTTTTCTTAATTAATATTTTGATACACAAACAAAATTTAACACAAATTTTTTTTTTAAATTTTAATGGTTTAAAATTATAGTTTAATTACTAAATAAAAACAAATATTTAAGCTTCAATCAAATTTTGATATTATTTACTAGTTGATTCTCATGCTAATGAAAAAATATATATTTTGATTTATACATCAACCTATTTGTTCAACATCTTCATCATATTTATAACTTATACCTTATGTCTAATTTTTAAGCTCACATGACAAAAGAATTAATGAAATAATATATAATTAATTATTGAATAAGCAATTAATTATCAATAAATAAACATTTTAGCAAGTTCTTAGAGAATTACTTATTACAAAATTAACAATTACATTTCTTAACAAAGCTAAAAAGTAGATCACAGTTCATGTTTATTCATTTATTCAAAAATTAGTATAAGCATGTCTTCCAAAAATGACTAAATAACTCTTTGAATGCACTGATTCATTTATAACTTACCTGTAAGCCCCCTTGGACCAAGCTAAACAAGCTTAGTTTCACCAAAATAACTTTGTACATCATAATTAATTATATCATAATTTTAAGAATCTATAATTAATTATATCAAAATTTTAATTATAATTAATTTGAGAATCTGTAATTAATTTGTATATCATGAATTTAATTATAATAGATAAATTTGCAGGTAAGTACTTAATATTTGATTAATGAATAAAAATATATCAAAATTTTAAGTTATTTAATAAATTTCTAAGAAGTTCTTCATTTATGTAATTAATAATTGATTAATCAAAATTTATTAGCTAATAAGTTAATAATTTATAAAAAAATTAAATGATTACAGACAGTTCTGTTACAAACAGTTTCACCAAACAGGGGTAGAATGATCATTTATTCAACAATAATTATCAATAAGCTAATCTACATACGTTCCCCAAAATAGCAAGCCAGCTTATTCTTATAATTTGCAGATTATCAGAATAATCTGCTTATCAACAGATTATAAATAATCAACAGCTACGCCAGACAAACTCAAAATTTATATACAAATGCTCTCTCTCTCTCTCTCTCTCTCTCTCTCTCTCTCTTTCTCTTTGTATGTGCGTGTATGCGCGCACATGCGCCCAATTTTAGACAGTTACTTACTATCCAAAAATTTTTGAGCAAATTATATTTTATATAAAAGTTGTCTTACATTTTGAATCTTATAAGGAAATTTTGACTTTATGTACATTCTTATGCATCAATTTTGACAAATAGCCCATGAGTTCTTATTTCAGCAAATCTGCTCTGAAATTCTTATTGGACTAAAATTCCTCAAATAAGAAAAATTTCTTGTAGAAGAAGAAAGTCGTCCTGCATAGCGGTGAAGAGTTGCGGTGGAGAGTTGCGGAGAAGCAAAGAGTTGCGGAGAAGCGAAGAGTTGCAGCAGAGATTTGCGGCGACGCGAAGAGTTGCGATGGAGAGTTACGGTGCAGAGTTGCGGGGAAGAGTGCAACAAAGATTTGCGGGGAAGAGTTGTCGTGAAGAGTTGCTGTGAAGCAAAGAGTTGTGATGAAGTGAGGAGTTGTGGCAGAGATTTGCAGTGAAGCAAACAATTGCGATGAAGAGTTGTGGTGCAGAGTTGCAGGGAAGAGTTGTCGTGAAGAGTTGCGACGAAAAGTTTCAGAGACAAATTGGGGCGAAGTTTTGCATCGAAATGTTGTGGAGAAATATTGCGGTGAAGCGTTGTGGAGAAATGTTGCTGCGAAGTGTTGCAATAAAGCGTTGCAACAAAGAGCTGCAGTGGAGCATTGCGGTGTTGCGCTGCAGCGATGCATTGCAGAGGAGTGTCATGGCGAAGCGTTGCGAAGGTGCGACGCGGTGACGCATTGCAGTCGGGCGTTGTGGCATCACGACGCATTGTGGCAGTGAGTTCTAGTGTAGTGTTACGACAAAGAGGAAAGTTGTTCTCGTCCTGCGTAGCAGGCAAACAATGAGATCTTCTTTTTTCTTGCGACGAAGATGATAGTCGTCCCTATCCTGCATAACAGGAAAGCAACGAGATTTTCTTTTTTGATGTCGTGTATCCTAGAGGAGATTCCCGCACCACTTTTGCACCTTCTGAAGTGATGAAGAAACATTGTAATTTTCTCGCCATGCCATGAGGGGGATTTTCATTCTTATGTGGTGGAAATATCTGTAGACCCCTTTACGATCATTAGAAGTACTGAAATTTTAGGAAGGCGATGCCGACTCTAATTAAAGATGAACTGATTTGTTGTAGCACTTGTACAAGTATAGGTTGGTATTTGTAGCCTTTTTAATCATCTGATGTTACAATTGTAAATGATAACAATGTATTTCTTTATTGCATCCATGGTTGTTGTGACTTCTTAATTGTGTAAAATTCTGCAATTAAAGTTAGCACACACTTTATAAAATGATGAATCGTGTATCTTTTAAGGCTCTTGTACAAGTATAGGTTGGTATTTGTAGCCTTTTTAATCATCTGATGTTACAATTGTAAATGATAACAATGTATTTCTTTGTTGCATGCATGATTGTTGTGACTTCTTAATTGTGTAAAATTCAGCAATTAAAGTTAGCACACACTTTATAAAATGATGAATCGTGTATCTTTTAAGGCTCTTGTCTTCCAAGGTGATTACCTCTCGGGCTTATGCCTTATAGAAGCTTGAAATGAACCAATACCTTCCGAGGCTCATAGGCTTCTGAGTAATTTTATGCTTGTGTCTTCTGAGGCTTGTAGCCTTCTGAGGTCTTTGATGTACTATGACTTCTGAGGCTTGTTGCCTTCTGAGATCTTTGAGTGTACCTCTGCCTTTTGAGGCTTGTAGCATTCTGAGGACTTTGATGTACTTGTGTCTTCTAAGGCTTGTAGCCTTCTGAGGTCTTTGAGTGGAGACCCTTTCCACCACTTGCTCTCATGAAGTCTTTCTAGTGAGGAGTCTGTCCACTACTAGCTTTCCATCGAGACTTTCCTCTTGGGCTCTTCTTCCAGGGGCATGGTAGCTTCTCATTGAGTCTTGCCTCATAATCTTGATTTTCAGGAGAACCGTATCTTCCCTTTGAGTCTTGCCTCTTGGGCTTGACTTCCAAGGCATGGTACCTCTTTTCCTCAAGAGGATTTTCATTCAATAACTTCAACGATTCTCTTATAATTCTTGTAAGTAGCGACCCAGGGGACCATGGCGTATCAGACATTCAATTTCTTTCTTTAATTGAAAACATCTTTCAGTTGAATGCTCTTTCGCATGGTGGAAATAAAAATATTGAGACTAGTCTCCACCATTGGGATTTCTTGACGGCTTTGGCCACTTTGGCCACTTGACAGTCTCTTCATCCTTGATGGCCATTATGATGTTAACACGTGACGTGTTGAGTTTTGTGTATTTTTTTTCCTGATCTTTGCTCACGATTCCTCTGTGGTCCAAACCTTTTTTGCTGTGAGATTTGATTGGTATCCCCAGTGTTATTCTTATGCTTGCCCCCCAATCACTTAAATTGTTCCTTGTAAGCAATGATGGTCTCATCTGCATAGATTTGTGCCTCAACACGGTGAACAAGGTCAACATTAAAACGAACTATCTCCCACATCAATGATGAGTAGAAGGGTCCTAGACGGAGCCCCCCAAGGAAGACTCCTCTTAGTAACCCCAGATCTACTCCCAGAATCTGTCGGGCTTCAGTAGAAAACCTGCAGAAGTAGTCCTTCAGTGATTCTCCTTTACTTTGATGAATTCTCGAGAGATGGGATGAATCTTTGATGATTTATCGATTTGCTACGAACTGTTGCACAAACAGTCTGACAAGCTCGTTAAAGGTGTTTATAGTGCCCTATAGCAGAGAGTAAAACTTGGTTCTAGCTTGTCCTTTAAGAGTAGCTGAAAAAACCCAACACATAAGTGCATTAGAGGCACGCTGAATGTGTATGATAGTTCAATAATGATCAATATGTTCATAGGTCAATCATCCCTTGTTGACCTCATTTTTGGTTGAGGTCTAGTTTTCCTTTTTAGTAGCCTAAGGTCTAGCCATAGGACTTCCTATTGACTATTCCTAGAAAACTAGAAAAGGAACCCCCACCATTAGAAATTCTAAACTCCTTTTTACTCAACTTGAAGTTTTACACATTGGTCCATGGCTTATTTATGATGGTTGGCACCCCAACTCTACCAAAATGCCCATCTTAGCCCCCTAAACTCCCTCAAATTACCTAGATACCATTGGGACCCTAAATTTGGCAAAAATTCCCAAATTTAGCCAAAATACCCAAATTTATTCAAAAATCATTTCAAACCTTTTGAAAACACCCTAATTACCCAAAATCACCAAAAATTGCCAAATTACCAAAATACCCATCCTTAGCCCAAATTTCCAAAAAATCCTAAAAATTCCCAAATTACTCCAAATATTCCCAATTTCACTTTTCTCAACTACCCCATGACCCAATTTGGCCATTTTAACCATTTTAAACAAAACCCTAAAATTGCCTTTAAAGGTGATCAAAGTAAAATATGTTGAGATTTTCGTACCTCTTTTATACTGTTTTTAATGATATTACACTTTAAAGAAAATTTTTTTTTTGATATTTTGTTGTAGGAATGATGAATTAAGGTCAATGGAGCAAAAAGATACAAAAAGGAGCGAATTTGGAGCAAAAAGGACCAAAATGTGAAGAATTACACTAAGGCGCTGACGACGCCATCGACTCCGCCGACGGCGAGCTTTTCCCGAGGCTACAAGACAAAATCTCCAGAAGGCTGCCGACGGCTCCATCGAGGCTGCCGACGGCGGGATCGACGGTTATGTGTACTTGTACAATGGATAAGGCTGAATTTTGGAGGGGTGCATAAGCAACTCTTGGGAAAACTCATCCACATCTTTAAAGAGAAGATTTTGGCCGAAAATAGAGGAGTCCTGGAGATTAGATAGGTTCCATTAGTGTGTAGAGAGCTTGCTAGAGCGTGTAACTGTGAGGAATTCTTCGAGAAATTGTAAGAGTGGAGGGAAAGTGAGAGATTTCTTCCTCCTTGCTACTTCGAAGAGGAATTCCGTGTGCTGTAAAGAAAGGAAGAGATTCAGAGGAACTTCAAGGAGTGTTCTTGGGGAGAAATTTAGAGATAAGTTATTTACTTGTTATAGTTTGTATGACTTTGATTTTATATATGAATTNGGAAAGTGACAAATTTCTTTCTCCTTGCCACTTCGAAGAGGAATTCCGTGTGCTGTAAAGAAAGGAAGAGATTCAGAGGAACTTCAAGGAGTGTTCTTGGGGTGAAATTTAGAGATAAGTTATTTACTTGTTATAGTTTGTATGACTTTGATTTTATATATGAATTCCGAGTTTTGTCGTGCTTTCCCCATGAGTTCTGAGTAGTTTTCTCTGTCTTTCTCCTTGTTTCGAGATTTGTGAAATGGTGATTTGAATTGGTAAAGGCATGAAAATATTTAAGAAATTGTGATGATATTTTCACTTCAATCTTAATTTACTTTAAATCTGGCCAATTGATTTGTTAAAATATGTTGAGTTTTACAACTAAAGTGAAGATTACATCCAAGATTCAGGGAGGTCAAAGCCCTTGGAAGTTGGGTGCAAATAAATAAAGAAATATTACTATCGGTCGTAGAATTGGAGATTTTAGAGCGACAGACTAAAATCCACAATTCGGTCCTATCGTTTGGGTGTTGATGTGTAAATGTTAGCCCTCAGGTGAGGGGAACGTGAGAGCTCCGAAGTGAGGGCCGGTATCCTCCCAGCCTAGCCGCAGAATCAGTAATTAAGCATATGATTAGTCAATATTCTTTATGCCTGGACCAAAGGGTAAAGAATATGTATGCTCCTATTTGGCACAATATTTGAACTAATTCACTTTATCCATTCAGTATAATTTCTTGACAAGGAGAATGATGCTTTCTTATATATTGAATATCAATTTAACCAATTCACTTTATCCATTCACTATAATTTCTTGACAAAGAGAATGATGATTTC
The DNA here is from genome assembly GCA_002079205.1 of Phalaenopsis hybrid cultivar. Lineage (NCBI taxonomy): Eukaryota > Viridiplantae > Streptophyta > Magnoliopsida > Asparagales > Orchidaceae > Phalaenopsis > Phalaenopsis hybrid cultivar. The sequence continues at coordinate 216,940 of JXCR01134552.1, forward strand.
TTATATATTGGATTCACTTTATCCATTCACTATAATTTCTTAACAATGAGAAGGATGCTTTCTTATATATTGAATAATTTATCCATTCACTATAATTTCTTGACAAGGAGAAGGATGCTTTCTTATATATTGAATATTCATTCACTATAATTTCTTGACAAGGAGAATGATGTTTTCTTATATATTAAATATCACATTAGAAATTCACTATAATTTCTTGACAAGGAGAAGGATGTTTTATTATATATTTAATATCACAAATTAAACCCTACTTTCTATCATTAGTTATTTATTAGTTATCTAAATTATCNGATTTTAAATCTTCTAGTAGCATTATCAAATTCTTGTAATTATTGATTTACAAAAAGAAAAAGGTCGGTCAATAAACTCCTGGATGAAGATAACCATGTTGAGCTTCCAAATGGTGTGCTCATGATGAGCTTCAATTATGGTGAAAATGGTGGCTATGGCTAGAAGGGTGATGAGGTGGATAAGGACCCCAAAAGTGAGCTGGCTCAAACTGTCCATGTTAATCCAATGAGGGTGAAGTGGGTGCCATGTGTGTAGCCAAGAATCCCTCCCTCATGACGACTTCTGAAAAAGTCAAAATTGGTGGCTTTAAGTGTCTTAATGGGTTTGGTGTGTCATGGTGGATTTTATGAGTTAGGGGTAACCCAATAGTAATCCTCCATGGGTTGGATTTGAGCTTAAGCATTTAGCATGGGCTTAAGCTCTTAAGTTGCCATGTATGGATTTAAGTGACCATGAGAATTGGTCATAGTTTTAGGGCTAGAATCCTAGGTCTAATGAGGTCTAATTTTCATTCTTTTCATGAATTAAATATTCAATGAATAAAAAGAATTGAAAATTTAATCAAAAGACCATGAATTGACCAAAAATGTGTCAGGTTGACCAAGTGACCAAGGTTGACTTTTGGGTCCCAAAGTTGACCAATGGACAAAGTTTAACTAATTGTGTCCTAGAGTTGACGAAGGTGATGATTAGGTTGGTCATATGATAATGTTTTGTCCATATGGTAATTCAGCCAATTATAAAGTCGAAGTGGTAATCATATAGTCAAAGGTTGACCAAATGGTCAATGTAGTGACCTTATACCGTCCAGGGTTGACCAAAAGGTCAACGAGATAGCCATTGGGTTCAAAAAGAGCAGCTTAGATGTTTGGTCTAATTTTTAAGGTTTGTGGACCCTAGATTGGTTCAAGAAGTAAATATTGACAGACTCCTTCCCAAGACAGATTTATTGGTCTTAATGATCATTCGATTTTAAGAAAATCCAATGACCTACGTGACCAAATCACAACCTATCAGCTCTACACCTCCAAATTATTATATTTTTACTCACAATACACAGTCCTAAAAACTATCTTATCAAAAGAAAAATTAAGCGACCCCCTCCATCCTAAGAAAAAAAAAAAATGTGATTCGCTAATACTTGCGATTTGCAGGCGTGCGTGAGAATTACTATTGGACAATAATTAAGTAGCGCCGGTTGCAGAATGGTTCAGGCAATGACAATTGACATCGCCTTCAAAGGTGACGTGCGTCTCCGGCGTTCTGGCCAGTAATTATAATAAGAAAATCAATTCGCTGAAGCACTCTATTCTCTTTTGTTTTTGTTCATATTGTTTGTCGTTTAACCGCACTGATGCCTACAAATTAGCTTTGCTGCTGGGTATATCAATGATTGAGTTTTGCAATTGAGCAGAGTCCGTGGGATGGATAAGGAGATTGCAGTGGTGAGAGAGCATCGCGTCCATGTTGACGATGCCGGCGAAGGCGGTGGTGGAGCCGGCGGTGGCGGCGCTGATGGCAAAGATGAGGGGAATAACGGGGCTAAGGAGGAGGGGGAGGCTGATAAAGATGATGGGGGAGAAGTAGTGACTGAGAATGCGACGACGACGACGGAAGCAGGCAGAAGCAAGAGGGTTGCTTCGTTGGATGCTTTTAGAGGGCTGACGATAGTTGTATGTTTCTGTTTTTCGTATTCGCTGTTCTGTCAAAATTTTTTGTTACATTTGTGCGATGGAGAANAAAAAAAACCAACTCGCTAAAGCACTCTATTCTCTTTTATTTTTGTTCATATTGTTTGTCGTTTAACCGCACTGATGCCTACAAATTAGCTTTGCTGCTGGGTATGTCAATGATTGAGTTTTGCAATTGAGCAGAGTCCGTGGGATGGATAAGGAGATTGCAGTGGTGGGAGAGCATCGCGTCCATGTTGACGATGCCGGCGAAGGCGGCGGCGGTGGTGGTGGAGCCGGCGGTGGCGGCGCTGATGGCAAAGATGAGGGGAATAACGGGGCTAAGGAAGGGGAAGCTGATAAAGATGAAGGGGGAGAAGCAGCGACTGAGAATGCGACAACGACGGCGGAAGCAGGCAGAAGCAAGAGGGTTGCTTCGTTGGATGCTTTCAGAGGGCTGACAATAGTTGTATGTTTCTGTTTTTCGTATTCGCTGTTCTGTCAAAATTTTTTGTTACATTTGTGCGATGGAGAATGGGGGTGAGGATATCCAATTGAATCTATCAACATTTCACATTATTATTATATATATATATATATATATATATAGACTCAGGAAAGTGAGGATAATTGTACGAATGACCTGACTCATTGGTGCGGCCTCTAGCGTAAGTCCCTTGGGTGGGGGGTTCAAATCCCATGGTGCAGGCTCTTCGAATCAGAAGCAAGCACACCAGGATTTTCAACACGTTGGGGGAATCAATATTTGATGCCTATTTGACCAAATATCGATTTCACCTGTTAAAAAATATTATATAATATGTATGTATGTATATGTATATGTATATATCTTTCACTCAAAATTTTAATATCACATAATATACATATCTATTATGACATGAAAGTTTTATAAATATAAGAAAAATTTACATATATGACATTTAATTCATATGTATTTATATATCTAACATGCCTGAATTTTAATTTTTACATATATACTATTTTATATGCATGAAAATATGTATTTCACTTTTTAAATGTTATAAAAATATTATTTTTGATGTGATGTGTATAAATGTTGAACAAAAATTTAGGTGTCAGATATGTAAATTACATAAGAATTGGTTAAATTCCCCTAATTGTAAATATGAAATTTTAGGTATTAGATATATACATATTTAAGAATTGTATGGTATGTATGTATGTAAATTTCTCAATATTTAATGTGAAATACATGAAAAAAAATTGCTAGGAATTTATATATAATTAACAAAATATATTTATCCAATTTATTTCCTATATTTTATATTAAAAATCAAGGATAAAAGAGCAAATAGTTTAAATAAAAGCTTGAGATTATAATGCATAGAAATTTAAAAAAATAATAATTTATTTTTCTAGGAAAATTTAAATATACCATATTTTCAAACATTTTTTTGTTTATATTTTATTATTTTCGTTGATATTTTGATATAAAATGTATTAGAATGGTCCGATATATATATTTTTTTCTTGATTAAAAAAGCTTAATAAGATAGATTTTATTTTAGTTTAATTTGATTTCATTTTTTAATTTTTTTTTTAATTTGATAGGGTTCAATTTAATTTTGAATTAGATGGAGACTTAGAATAGTTATATAAATTGTATTGCATNATTATACGAGCTCGGGTTATCCCTTATGCGTCTAAGAATTTGAGTACCACACCCTACACTCGGGGAGATTCGAACCCCACAATAAGGAGACTTAAAACTGACAAGCTGATGCCTATATATATTCAGATCAGTTGGTTGAGCATCTGCTTGTCAGTTTTAAGTCTCCTTGTTGTGGGGTTCGAATCTTCCCGAGTGTAGGGTGTGGTACTCAAATTCTTAGGCGCATGAGGGATGACCCGAGCTCGTATAATAGCCACCAGTCATTCTTATATATATATAAAAGGAAGTATCTAAATATGTTTTTATGATATGATTTATACTTTATTGGACTCAGATTGAACTAATTTTGACATTATTGGGTATGTTTTGTCGAGACGACTATAAAGTTGCTGAAATTGGGTCATGTATTACCATCAATTTGAATGTGGAATATTTCTTATTAAAAAAAGTTTTAAAATTTATGCATATGATAGAAATTTGTTGAGGACGCTGTCATTTATATATACATAATGCACTGAATTTTTTAATATCATTTAAAAAAATATCAAAATTATTTATCATTAGAAAGTGAAATATATGTTTTCATGCAAAGGATATGATATCAAAATCTTATGAATGTGAAATCATATGGTACATGCGTAATTTTTCCTTATAAAAATTAAGGATTTGAGGATTGCATAAATATTTTAAATAGATTTTTATTTTTTATTTTTTTTATTTTTTTTTTTTTTTGCAGCTAATGATATTGGTGGATGATGCTGGAGAAGCATATCCGCGAATTGATCACTCGCCATGGAATGGCTGCACCCTCGCAGATTTGGTCATGCCCTTTTTTCTCTTTATTGTTGGTGTGTCAATCGCTCTCGCTTTTAAGGTTAGCCCACGCATCCTTTTCTTTCAATTTCATTCTGAGTGAAAATGGATTTGATTTGGCCTTTTTTTAGGAGAAACTGTTGAATCTTATTGTTCTTTATTGAGAGTTTTTTCGAACTGGAATAGATCTTATGTTTCAGTGAGTTTCAGGCTGTTTTCTTGAATACGCTTGATGGAATTTGGGAAATCGAAAACAATTTCCAGTCGAGGAATGTCATGAACTGAATTCTAATAATTTCTATTTTCAATGGTTGGCAGAGGATTTCTAGTGCTCCTGATGCAGTCAGAAAGATTATCACCAGAACAATCAAACTTCTCTTTTGGGGAATTCTGCTTCAAGGTAGGGGACGTAATTGTGGAATGTCAAAACCTAAGTTCCCTTTCTTTAGCGTTTTAACAAAATATTGATTAATGGGTGCATTTGCTGTAATTGAAGGTGGATACTCCCATGCTCCTGATGATCTCTCCTACGGAGTTGACATGAAGAAGATTCGCTGGTGTGGCATTCTTCAGGTTCTTACTTCTGACCCCAATCCTTTTATTCTTTTTTTCCATTAATGATTGTGAATCTCTTTAGAAATTTATTGTTTAAGCAGAGAATAGCGCTGGTGTACTTTGTGGTCTCTCTCGTTGAAGTCTTCTCATATAAGACCCGCCCGAGGGAGCTTGGCTCAAGTTTTTTCTCCATCTTTAGAGGATATAGGTGGCAATGGTAACAAAACGCACTTTCCCTGTGAATTTTTCTGTTTTGCTGGTTCGATAGATTGGAAAAATATGGAATCCACTCTTGCAAACCGTCTAACCTGCAAACCTAATTGTTATATGAATTAATTGCTAAGGTTTATTTAAAATTGGAATTAATAAATTTTACAAGTGTTGAATCTTGAGAACTGGTTAATTTCCAATAAGTATCTTTCTTCATAATTAAGTCCTGAATACTATTTTGGATGCAAGTATGTGGTCTTGTTAAATCTTTAAATTCTACACCTTCAAATCATTCCACCAGTATGGACAAATCCAGGTAAATCCTAGATTTATGAAATCTATAACACAAGGGGCTGTTTGGTTGGTGCTTTTAATAGGATGCATCACCGCATTTGCTAAATTCTGACATACACCTAGATGTGGGAGTTTGTGGATTTACAAATTTACAAAATCCAAGTTTGCCTTCCATTTGGATTAGATCCCTGGTTCACTAAATACAGGAGTTTGACAGATTTATGGATTTACATATTTAAGATTTTTACAAAATCCTGTTAATGTTAAATTCTAATTGCAGCCAAACAGCCTCTAAAACTGTTTACTGGATTTAACTTAATTCTAGCCAAAATCCTTTATGAATCAATATTGCAACCAAAACAACACCTAAATATATTAACTAGTTTCTAGACAGCTCTTTCTTTTCAGCTTTCTTGTTTTCGGTATTGAGAAAATAATGGGGGTAAAAAGAAGGTTTTTAACTTGAATTATTTGTATATGTGAAAAAAAAAATCTTTGCTTCATCTGAAAANGTAATATATGCAATATATACAAGTTTAAATTGCATTTATTTATGTTTTTTTCTTAAAGCTATAGGGCATGGAAATAATGCTTTAAATAAAAGCAGAAGATTCTGAAATTGAAAGTTTAACTAGAAGTTGATGGAAATTGACATTATAAAGTTTGGGTATGTAATGAAAATAATAGAAAATTTTGTCAGCTTGATGCAAGGTAAAAAAATTAAAATATATAAAAATTTTGTCAATCAAAATAAATTATTTGCATGCTAAAATAGAAAGTTGAAAAAAGAGCATTTTACGAAATATGGAAGACTACTATGCAAAAAATTTTCTATATATTTGAATTTCAAAATAGTGAACTTTTCCACACTCTTGATATCAGAATTCGGGAAGTTTTCTTCATACATACATATTGTTAGTAAAAGAGTATAGCTTGTAAACTTACAAGACTAGGAATTTATACAACATTACAACTCTCAAAATATAGATGATGCTTGCAACTATCAAATAAAATTAAAAGTGAGTGACATTTCGGAGTTAGCCAATAGTATGATATGAATGCTTTTTACTTGTATTATAATGCAGACTGGACACGAATATGGCTCATAGTTTATAGCATGGTTTTAAAAACTGGACAAAACTGATTGGTTCGGCCAGTTCAACCATGAATTTGTTCTTTGATTGGTTCAGCCTAGACCCAACACTGCTTCTATAAAAAACTTGGCATAATTGAGGTTGAACATGTCCAGTTTTTACTTTACCAGCTAGTTCTAATATTGATCACTTTTAGTTTTTTTATTTTAGTTGAATCGTAAAAAAATAAAATAAATTAATTAAAATGGAGAAAACCTTATGTATTAAATTTTTTATTTTGAATAATAGTAAAATGGTTCATATATGAAATCTCTTAAATTAAACTATTATATTTTGAATCAATAAAAATGATATTGTTGCATTATTATTATAGTATTTAAATCATATTAAAAAAATTTAAACATTTATTGTATCATCCTATTGAACCCCCATTGATCAGTTAAATCTTGAACTTCTTCTTTTTCTAATTCAATGTTCAGTCCAATTTTAATAAAGTTGATTTATAGTTCATCTTTGTTTCTACATAGGATCATTCCAAGAGGCTCAGGCATTGGATGCCAATGGCTATNTTCTGATAATCACATTTCCTTAAAGCGGCATTCACATACATATTACCCAATTCCCATGTATTTACATATCTAACACCTAAACTTATGTCATAAAAAATACTGCTATGTTTACTTTTAAAAAGTGAAATACTCCTTTTTCATACATAGCTAAGGTGGAATATATGTAAAATTGAAGTCTAGCTCTTAGATATGTAAATACAAAGGAATTAAGTGGTATGTATGTAAATCTTCCATTAAATTAATATATTAACGATTCATTTTCAGGTCAAATGTGGCAAGAGAGGACAATTAGGTCCTGCTTGTAATGCAGTTGGTTATGTTGATAGGCAAGTCTGGGGTATAAACCACCTCTATTCATGGCCTGTATGGATAAGATCTCAGGTATATTTGCAGCCTTCTAATCCTTTTTAAATTTACAAAAATTTGGAGTTAATTTTGCAAGGCATCATTTGCTTCCTTGTCTTTTGGAACTTCAGATGTGTACTAATAGTTCTCCATACTCGGGGCCTCTTCGTGATGATGCTCCATCTTGGTGCCTTGGTCCCTTTGAACCGGAGGGCTTGTTAAGGTTTATCTGAATATATTTTTGTATATTAGAATGATTTATGTTTTTTGTTTGTTTTTTCTTATCATTTCAGCTATTTACTTGTTTTGCTTATTTTTGTTTTGTTTCAGTTCAATATCAGCAATCCTTTCAGCAACTGTTGGTGTCCACTATGGACATGTTCTGATTCATTATAGGGTAAAGTCGTAAAATCATTGAATTTTTAGTTTACTAACATAAAGTGATGGTTGTTAAAGGGATCCTGGTATCTTTTATATGTATCAAAAAATTGAAATTAAAAATATGGTGTGTGTGTGTGTAATATATGCAATATATTCAAGTTTAAATTGCATTTATTTATGTTTTTTTTCTTAAAGCTATAAGGGCATGGAAATAATGCTTTAAATAAAAGCAGAAGATTCTGAAATTGAAAGTTTAACTAGAAGTTGATGGAAATTGACATCATAAAGTTTGGGTGTGTAATGAAAATAATAGAAAGTTTAGTCAGCTTGATGCAAGGTAAAAAATTAAAATATATAAAATTTTGTCAATCAAAATAAATTGCTTGCTTGCTAAAATTGAAAGTTGAAAATAGAGCATTTTACGAAATATGGAAGACTACTATGCAAAAAAATTTGCTATATATTTGAAGTTCAAAATAGTGAACTTTTCCACACTCTTGATATCAGAATTTGCGAAGTTTTCTTCATACATACATATTGTTTTTAAAAGAGTATAGCTCGTAAACTTACAAGACTAGGTATTTATACAACATTACAACTCTCAAAATATAGATGATGCTTGCAACTATCAAATAAAATTAAAATTGAGTGACATTTCGAAGTTAGCCAATAGTATGATATGAATGCTTCTTACTTGCATAATAATGCAGACTGGACAGGAATATGGCTCATAGTTAGCATGGCTTTAAAAACTGGACAAAACTGATTGGTTCGGCCATTTCAACCATGAACTTGTTCTTTGATTGGTTCAGCCTAGACCCAACACTGCTTCTCTAAAAAACTTGTCATAATCGAGGTTGAACATGTCCAGTTTTTACTTTACCTGCTAGTTCTAATATTGATCACTTTTAGTTTTTTTATTTTAATTGAATCGTAAAAAATTAAAATAAATTAATTAAAATGCAGAAAACCTTATGTATTAAATTTTTTATTTTGAATAATAGTTAAATGGTTCATAAATGAATATTTTGAATCAATAAAAATGATATTGTTGCACTATTATTATAGTATTTAAATCATATTAAAATAATTTAAACATTTATTGTATCATCCTATTCAACCCCCATTGATCAGTTAAATCTTGAACCTCTTCTTTTTCTAATTCAATTTTCAGTTTAATTTTAATAAAGATGATTTATAGTTCATCTTTGTTTCTACATAGGATCATTCCAAGAGGCTCAGGCATTGGATGCCAATGGCTATTGTTCTACTTATCTCCAGCATGGTGCTTCATTTCTCAAATGGTATGTTTACTCATCATATCTTTTTCAACTTGTATGAATGCGCTAGTTTTTCCTATGCATGTTCAGGTTAATTTCTAGTTTTCTTTTCATGTATAAGCCTTTTAAATAACTTGAAATCCTCATATATGTTCACCTTGCAGCAATTCCTCTCAATAAGCAACTGTATAGCTTCAGTTATGTTTGTTTCACAGCTGGGGCAGCTGGATTTGTTTTATCTGGCTTCTACGTGCTGGTATGCCAAAACCTATCACCTTTCAACTTCCTTTCTTTTCATTTTGTTCAACTTATTTGTACTAATCTTCTCAAAAATTATTATTTTTTTATTTATTTATAACTTTTTATTCAGATTGATGTATATGGTTTTGGAGAACCATTAAAATTCCTTGAATGGATCGGAATGAATTCAATGCTAATATATGTTTTGGGTGCGCAAGCAATACTTCCAGCCTTTGTAAACGGCTGGTATTATGAGAAACCAGGCAATACCCTTGTAAGTGATACATCTATATATATATATATATATATAACCTTAATGAATCATTTGAATATATTCTAATTAATTTCGTAGTCATTACTCTACCTTGACATGAGTGTATTTGCAGGTCTATTGGATTCAGAAACATATCTTCTTTAAAGTCTGGCATTATGGGAGAGTTGGGACTCTTTTATATGTGATATTTGCTGAGATCCTCTTCTATGCTGTTTTAGCTGGCATCTGCCACAAACTTGGCTTCTACTGGAAGTTATAAATGTATTAAAATTACCAAAAAGTGGAAGTCTGTACATTTGGATAAATACATATGCTCATAAAAGCTCATGCTTTTATGCAGATTTTTTATAACTTTCAGCTCTCTTTCCAATTGCATGTGTAAGAAAAAATTTGCATGCTTTTATGTGTATACTTCATGAAATGATGTGATGGGAAATATTCAATTGATTGTTTTGCTTCCTTCTATTACTGGTATCATTGCAAGTGAATCAGATGATTATAATTTCTTAAGAACATCATAGAATTCTATATTTTCTTATGTTAGAAATGATTTCATAGTAAAAATATCAATGTGAAAAGTTCATTATTCCATGTGCTTCTTTGGAGAATCATTTCAATGACAAAATTGAGAAAATTTTTGAAATCTTATTATGTGAAGTGAGAAATTGTATGTTTATGTTTTGAGTTATAAAACATATTATTATTTTTGCAAACTTTTAGCCTTTAATAAGGAATAAAAAAAACGAGTGAGCAATGTGCTTCCTTACATAATTGAACAAATATAAAATTTTTTTCCACGTTAAAGTTCATGAAAATATTATTAGTATTAGATCATCAGACCAATTCAAAGTTTTGTTTGCATTAAACTTTAGTAAAAATTATCAATGTATACTACAATAATGCAAGCATGAATCTCGAGGGGATCGAACGGTCAAGAATAGAGGCGTGCAGATAAAGTTTCTGACTAAAGATTTATCAGCAAGCATCCAGTCAATCTTATGGCAGAATCGACTGAAATGAAGCTTCGACTGACAAAAGCTTCCGACCTGCAGATCCACCGAACGAGAGAAGATAAGCAAGCGAACGTATACTTGTGACAATGCACTGTATCTCTCTGAGAGGCCTATGGTCTGTCGACAGAACTGGGCGGCCCAAATATTAGCCGGCGACATAGCTGGTTGGCACACACATCAGACGGTCGGCTAGCATTAGATTTTTACTTGCATTATAATATAATTTTTTACTGAACAGACACGTCAGTTCAATGCTCTAAACAATTACTGTAACTGTTCTTTCCTTTTAGGTAACGATATTTTGAGGCCTCTATAAACGATGGTCATGGCATCAATAAAGAGACCTCTTCTTTTTGGATCCTCACACGGGGAATTCTTTGACACTCTTGACTCACTCCCCTCTCTCTCTTGTTCTTTCTCATAAGCTCTAACTCTCGTGGCATGTTTCTAAATAGACAATGTATGATTCAAAATCCTAAAAGGTGATGCGGTGAGCATGAGATGCCACAGGCGAGAAGCATAGCCAATTACAATGGAGAATCACAACAGAGAGAGATAGTGTAGATGGAGTTCAATGGGAAATCGGTGAACCGAGAAATCCAGCAACAAATTCAAGAAGTAAGGGAACAGATGATGGGTCAATTCAAGGCCCTTTGACAAGCAATCTTGAAAAAGAAGGGTCAACCTTTGCTTCTCGAGGTTGGATCTCTGGGAACTAGTTTCAAGGAATTCCCCTTGACTGACAGTCGATGCCCAACGGGCAAGCCAGTAAATGGGTGACTGAAGAAGAGGTGGATTCTCAACAACTAGCTAGCACGGGATCTACACTGATGATCAGGTATCAAGCGGAGCATGTCAAAGTACCTACTTAGTCTACCCTTGACAATGCTTTTACTCGACTTTTGGATGTGATAGCCCCGACAAAGCTAAGGGTTACTCGCTCGGATGCCTATAAAGAGAAAATCAATCTAATCAACCTGTTGGCTTTTTTCAATTCGTTAGTTGAAATACTGTAGACCAGCGATGTGAAGAAGTGTTGCCTTTTTTTTATGTTGTTTACGGAATCAACTCTTCACTAGTTCCTCAATCTTCTGATTGGTATCATTTTGACCTTCACAGAGTTCAAAAAACTCTTTGTGGTGCACTTCGCCAATATGTAGAAGCCTAGGAAGAGATCTCGGGTTCTGCTTAAGATAAAACAGGGTAAGAATTAGATTTTACGTGCTTACATCAATCAGTTCCAGAAGGAGACGTTGGAGATAAAGGATCTAAACCCTTGATTGCTCAGATGGCTCTGACATAAGGGGTAAATGAAGGGTGATTCAGGTATGACTTAAATTTGCTTGAACAAACATCTTTCTCTGAACTGTTGACGATGAACAACATGCAAAACCTTCAAGGCTTATGTTCATTTTTGAATGCTTACTTGCCCATAAACATCCTACCTCTCGCTTCTCCTTCAACTAGCCACAAAATTTTTTCGCCAATAGAAAATCATAAGTAATCTTGAGATCCAAAGGAAGAGGAGCTTGCTTGTATGATTATGATGCAATCTCTCGCAATATCTTAAGCTTACCTTATGCACAATCTCATCTCCTATTTTATTTATTATATATTTTTTGTCAATTTTAATTTGTTCTTTTTTAATATTTTAGTGGAAAACACAACAAAAAGCCTACCTTGATAAACAAAAAATAAGACTAAGTGGTTATTTAGGTAGAGGAGAGGTTATCTCAAGGCGAAGTGTGTAATTTCTTTACATAATGACAAAGTAATATTTTATTTCAGTAGAGCTTGTGCAAATAATTCTAAGATTGGTGGACACTAATCTGTGGCTGAATGTTGCGACAAAATCACATAAAAATTCTTATTTGTTCAAATAGATAATTATTTTTTCGTTGTATATTTTTTATTGAAATTTTAATTTTTATTGTATGCTTCATTTGCTATTACAATTTAATCCTTATTCAAGTTACATCTAGAGATACATAAAAATAATAATAATAAAAATATATACAAAATCTAAGAAACCCAATTCTCCTAACCTCTTATGCACATGCAAACCAAAAAAAAGTCATCATCTATAAGTAATACAACCCAAGCTGACTTAATGCACTCCACAAAAGCATTTTCTAGCTCTATGTTCTTAAAATTCTTGTCATATCCCAAGTAGATTTGAAGTTGCTTGTTACTTCTAGTCATTCTCTTAAACACATCATTAAATGTGATCTCTTCATAACTTAGCCAAGTCATTAAAGTAAGTTTAGCTATGTGAAATTCACGTTCTTCCCTTAAATATTAAACACATTGAAGCTCTCATTATTCAAAACATCATCAACAATCTTTAGTGATAATCATTAAATGAGATGACTAAAAAACTATATTTCAAGAACTTTGAAGAAGTGCTCTAAAAGGGGATCAATCGACCTGAGGAATGAGATTTATAGTTTCAAATTTCAACAAGTTTCTTCATAACGCCCATAACTTTATATGTGACTCAAGTATTATATTGTCGAATGATTAGATCATAAATTTGCATACATATCACACCAACTCAAATAAGTTGAAACGAACCAAATTTGATAATTTTCTAAATATTTTAAACCTTATCGAATAAAGATAAAAAAATAAATGAACAATGCATTATCATGATTAACAATCTTCAATCTTTTTTCCACTCATTTTTATGAATCTTTGAACTTCCTTCAACTACAATTAAATAATATTTGAACTATTATTGATATATAATATTGAACCTTCTTCAAACTTCTTAAAACCTTCTTCAAACTTCTTAAAACCTTCTTCAAACTTTGATTCCTTATCAAAATGGTCAAAACCTCTTCAAAGATGCTTTCTCCATGTGTAAAAAAGATTCAAAGAATATTCCATCGTGCTTTAAGAAAAGTTTAAACATGTCAAAGATTGCTTGATCTATGGTTGAAAATTACAATTCATTGAAAATCGATTGTTCATTTTAATCGATTGTTCATTTTAAAAATGAAAGATTGACATTCAAATGATATTCCATCCTCAAAGTTTAGTCATATCATTTCATCAAGCTTTATTCACACCTTGTACATGAACATGCTTACATATAACATAACATTTCTAGATATAACATAAGAAGTTTTTAGCTGCAATGGAGGTCTAGATTTAAAGGTAAATTTTGAATGACTTTTCAAAATATTACAAACCCTAAAATCTAAAATCACAAACCTTGAAAACTAATAACAACAAAAAGTTATCACAAGCCGAAGATGAAATTCGACAAAGTGATGTGAAGAGAAATTAATACATAGTTTTTATGTTGATAGATGTGAAATTTTTCAATGAGTGAAATATTTAGATATAAATTTGCGGATATATTTGTCGGAAGAAATAATAAGAATATTTCCTAAATTTTTTTTATTATGTAACATATAAAGTAAACTTAATTTTATGTTTATTAAAAATATAATATAATGTATATATATACACACACACATTATAATAGATTGTTATTAATTAACTCGTTCAAACGTGATGTATTTGAATTTGGAAAAGTTTGACCGTTGCTAATAAGTTCTCACCATATTTAAATAGGTGTGATAATTAGATATGTGCGATATAAAAATGCTGTTTTCTGTATTTTAAAATGCATAAGCCACCAAATAAACTGCCCAAAGGGCCCTAACAGAGCACGTGGGTTGGCCGAGGAAAAATGCCATCTGCTGTAGTTGCGATGTCGTTCGAGTACTTTTCAACAACACCACTGGACGAATGGTCTGGTTTTGCAGGCTTCCGCCATCCGCCTTTCTCTGCTGCTCCACCTTGCCGCCTTCATTCCATGCCTCCCTCTCTCGTTTCTCATGACGAAGCCAACGGGACTTCTCGACAAACTCATCAAGCCCTTTAATCGCCGTCATAATCGAGGTGCATTTCCTGGAAGTTCAAAATTGATCAATTTTGCAATTTTAAATTCATTTGATCCCTTGAATCCGTTTTTTTCGATGTCGGCAGATTTTCGGAAAGAAGAGGAAGATCTTGAGGNCTTCCTGGAAGTTCAAAATTGATCAATTTTGCAATTTTAGATTCATTTGATCCCTTGAATCCGTTTTTTTCGATGTCGGCAGATTTTCGGAAAGAAGAGGAAGATCTTGAGGCAATCGCGGCCAAGGAGACCAAGGTCTTCCGCTACGAAACCCTTGCGGCCGCCACCCGCAATTTCAGCCTCAAGAACAAGCTTGGAGAAGGGGGTTTTGGCTTTGTCTACAAGGTAGTAATTGACGAGGCCCCTTTCTCAGCTCTTTAAATCAATGAGATCGAGAGAGCTGCTTTGAATAACAAGTGTTTGATGTAATGGCTGACTGATGGCGCAGGGGCAGTTGGAGGATGGGAGGATGGTGGCGGTAAAGAGGCTGGGTCGCTGGTCTCTGATGGGTGGCGAGGATTTCACAAACGAGGCGATGTTGCTCTCCAGGGTTCAGCACAAGAACGTAGTCACTCTCTATGGCTATTGTACGCACGTTGAAGACAAGCTCCTCGTGTACGAATACGTTCTCAATGAAAGCCTCGACAAGATCCTCTTCTCCCGTATGTTGTCATTTCTTCTTCTCTTCCGTCCATCTACTAGAAACTGCTTTTTCTATGCCAAAGACATTATTGCAAATATTATTTTACAGAACTATCTTTCATTTGTTGAACAAATGAAAACGGAGAAATGCTCATTTCTGGATTAATTGTATTCAGTTAAAGTATGGATTGTCTGAACCAGACTTGAGGGATGATGTTGAATGGAATCACATTTATGATATTGTGATGGATTTGAACATCTCAAAATCAGCATGATTAGCATTCCTTGCAACTATAATTTAATGATTGTTCAAAAGCATTTTTATACAATATAAAATAATAAAAGCGATTTTGGGCTCTGATTTTTTAATTTCATTGTTTTCCATTTATATATAACTTGTTAGTGAAATGCTACTTATACCACTGAAGTCAAAATATGATTAACATCTTTCTAGATAAAAATCTATGATGTGGGCCTACCATCTCTCTCTTATGTATTACATGCTAGTATGCTGCATGAGATATGTTTTGAAAGAATGATTTTTTTTGGGTTTGATAAATATTGCTTATAAGATGTATTTTGAAAATATATTACCTTTCATAGTTGTGTGAATCATTTTTCCCATAAAATATTTATAACCCAAACTGATTTTTGGGAATTTTGGACAATTCATTTTTACTACATCTTTAAGCTATTCTTTTACTATGACAAAAGTTCATGCAAAATGACTTGTGATTCCATAATGGAATGTAGGAGAAGACAAGGAAGCAACAATGATGTTGGATTGGAAAAAGCGCTATGATGTGATGATTGGGGTAGCTCGAGGACTTCAATACCTGCACGAGGATGCACACACTCCTATAATCCATAGTGACATCAAAGCTAGCAATATCTTACTTGATGAGAGGTTCTGCCCAAAAATTGCAGACTTTGGTATGGCTAGACTCTTTCCAGAAGACCTTACCCATGTCAACACTCGTGTTGCTGGCACTAATGGCTACATGGCTCCAGAGTATGCCATGTATGGCTACCTTTCGACTAAAGTTGACGTCTTTAGCTTCGGTGTCCTCATCATTGAACTCATTACAGGTCAAAAAAACTCAACGTTTACTCCTCGGTCTGATGCTTCCACACTACTTGAATGGGTATGCTCATTTTTGAATGTCATTGTAATGCATCATAATACTTTAATGCGTTTCAATTGGTGTTATTTTTGGGAGTCAATTATATTTGAAATACACCTTTTCATGCATGAATTTATTACAACAAAGCGTTATAAATGTAAGCATGAAATTTTAGGTGTTAGATATGTAAATACATAAGAATTGTGTGATTTATATGTAAATTTTCCTAAAAATTTATACTTGCTTCTATCTGTTTGGTTGGAATCATGTAATATAATGCAATACATTTGTAGGGGTAATCTAAGAATTATCAAAAAATAAGCAAGCACAATGAGTCCTCTTCTATAATATTCGAGCTGTATTTCTCTTTTTGTCTTGAACTAGGTAGTGATTTTATTTTTTCCTTCTCGTTGTCAAATACGCTTCAGTTTCTTTCACCATGGTGAAACATTCTTTCTAAATTAATAGCAACTAGCCAACTTGACCCTTATGTTAGGTGGAACATTCTTATATGCAAAGACCTATTGTACTGTCTAGAGTCATTTAATGAACTCGTTCAGATTTATACTATCATCAAATTCTCTCAAGTAAACCTTCACTTCAAAATTTTGACTCCTTCTCTGATATTCCATGATAAATTGTCAATGTATTAGTTCACTATCATTTGAAATTATCTGGTGGAAGGGATTCCTTCCTTATCTCGATCTGTCAAGTTATCATTGTAGCTATGGGTGACCTCTCCGGGTTATCTCTTCTTAAAGTTGGCAACTCATTGTTGCATTTAAATGATTTCTCATTGCATATTCTCTATGGTAAACTCTTGGCTAACTCTTCTCTCGATTTTGTCAATTTCTTCCAATCAAGGTTTTGATAGATGTAGGGTTCCAAATCAATGATTAGTCGAGATTTATAGCTTTGACGGCAAGTGTGAGGCGAAATTTTTGTTGAAGGTAGGAAGGTTAGCATTTGAAAAGTTAGGGTTAGGGCTAGGAATTGGGATAAGAATGTTTAAGGTATGGTGAGGGAATTTTTTATGAGTGAAAGGTTCTATGGATTTTTTCCTTCGGTCGCTAGGAATACAAATCCCTTGAACTTTAGGGGTTGTTTGGTAACTGGTTTTAAACAAGATTTAGGCAGGATTTAAGTTAAATCCCGCTAAATGAAAAAAAAAAAACTTCTTTTTAAATCATGAGCCCCAAAATGACGCTGATTCGTGATAAATTCGGGATTAAATAAATTCTGTGAATCGGCGGATTTAGTAAATTTGGGACTAGGAAAGAGGAAGATGGCGCGAACAAGCTTACCTTCATCAATGGTTTTTGGTAGGAGCGGAGCAGAAGGATGAGAAAGATGGGAGTTTCGACGGTCTCTGTAAACCGAGATGTCGTCGTTGCTTTTCTAGCTAACTTTAATGGCCTTTGTTTTGTGAGGTTCAATCACGAAGGCGATAGCTCTAAGAGAAACTGGGAGGGGGAGGGATATAAACGTGGGTTTTGGGCGGAGATGGAATGTTTGGGCGAAACCGGGAGAGTGGTAGGATGTAGGCAAGGGTTTCGGGCNTTGTCGTCGTTGCTTTTCTAGCTAACTTTAATGGCCTTTGTTTTGCGAGGTTCAATCACGAAGGCGATAGTTCTAAGAGAAACTGGGAGGGGGAGGGATATAAACATGGGTTTTGGGCGGAGATGGAATGTTTGGGCGAAACCGGGAGAGTGGTAGGATGTAGGCAAGGGTTTCGGGCAGAGAGGTGAAGAGGGGGATGGGTTGCTGGTTTTAATTTATATTTATTTAAGTTAATTTTATTAATTTAATTGATTAATTATTAATAATAAATTTATATATTATCAAATTACTTATAATTAGATAAACTTAAATGTAATTATTTAATTGTTAATTAATGAATTGAAAACACATTTTTAAATTTATGTTATTTAATAAAATTCTATGTATTTCTTAATTTATATAAATAATAATTGATTAATTTTAAATTATTGCTGAATAAGTAATTAGTTTTTTTAATTATTAATTAATGTTAATTCGGCTTTTCTTTTATTTATATAGAGGTTTTGGATGCCTATTTGTATTTTCTCTTATCTAATCTTTATTCTTGGATATTTACTTTGATAAATCCTTCTAAATCTTTCTAAAGTTGTCAAGGAGTCTTAGGATTTTTCAAAATTTACTTATTAGCATGCCAAACAATTTTCAGAATTTAACCACCTTAGGATTTGATAAATCAAGATTTACATGATTTACAAGATTCTATTTAAATGAAATCTTACTTGCAACCAAACAACCTCTTAGGGTTAATCGGGCTATGTTATAGATGATACTGTTCTAGGTCTCCTAGAAGGTGTTAGGAAAGGGGATTTAGAGGGGATGTGGTTGGAATAATGAGAGAATGATGATATGCGAGTTCTATGGCATTCAGACAAGGATCGATGTCAATCGACGATTGGACAACGAATTAGAAAACTGAAAACATAAATTTTCTACTGTCAAACAGCTCTTTTCTGCTACCAAGCAGCAGGCAGCGAGCAAAGATGGTTGCTCGACTAAAAACAACTGGTAGACGTCATTTGGAAGGGACAGGGGATGATATCTGTTGTTGGACCACAAATTGGAGCAGTTTGACGACTGTCTGGGTGGAAAACAGCTGTTGGCAAAACGACAAGGTGCGAATAGCAAAGGGAATCCACCATATTTTTCTGAGCAAGATATAGACCATCACTTGCAAAAGAAAGATGATACAATATTCTTTAAAGCAGAAATTAGAGAATACAAAACACAGAAACCAAACTAAAATTTGCTAAACCAAAAAAATAATAACATTTAATAATTCTTATTCTTATATAAAAATTACCCTAATTCTCATTAAAGTAAGGGTCCCACCTGGCTAAAATAGCCAAGGAGACGTAAAAAGTATTATTGAGACTATAGTCTGGTCGTGCGACCTTGCTTCACTTTGATCCCGTGATCGGAATTGCGAGAAGCGGAAAAGCTCCCGCATCACACAATGCTCCCATGTTACATAAGGAAAGCCAACTATAACATTTATACTGTCTTGATTTTGCACTCAATAGAATTAAGCAAGGAAAATTGATTGGCGCAAGTGAACAATGACAATACACATCCAACTCAGAGGCCCAGAAGAAAGAGAACTAGAAGTCTTGAACTAAGGAATCCAATGAGTGTTGTATTGAAATTACTTTTAGTAGCAAATCGAACCCACCATGATAATCAAAACATTCCAAACACTTCTTTCTTATCGGTACTACTATCTTGTACCTTTTTTTCAAAATAAACTGGAAAAAAACAACAAAAACAATATGACTAGTAACTTGAAAACTCAAAATGCCAGTGTTTGTTCTTTCCCTCATATCCTACAGTTTTGTACAAGTATACATTTTTAAATTTCCATAAACTCAGTTCTTTATCCGACCTCCACCCCAAGCAACATTTTGATACAACACATTCTTTATTTTATTTGTCATGTTTGGGTTCCTGGTTACATGTTATGCTGCCTTAAAAACTATTGGTAAAATAATTGTGAGAATCATATTCAAAAGATAATTTCTATTCTTATACTCTAATATAATTCCTTTCAACAAGTTAGGAACATAAAATTTTATATGATAATGACATCTTTTCTCCTTATCATCATTATTAGCTTTATCCCAACTATTTGTAACTAAATTTGTATTATTTTCATTATCCAGCTGTTTCTATTGAGTGTCATGGGACATCATTATGTAGGTATATACAAACTAGATTACTAGCTATTCTACTGGTTATTGTGCACATCATACATTTGATATCTAGTTTCTATTTTTATTTGTAATTCTATTGAAAATAACTTGTAGCTTTTTGCTCGATTTCTCTGTCCTAGAATTCTATCAAAAAGAATCTTTGTAACTATTTCCCAGGACAGAAAGGGACATGCTTGTGTTTTGTTGAGTTTAATAATATCAATTTTAAGGTTTCAAGGTGTCTAAGTATTTGACCTAGCTTGCAAAAACTCTATAAAAATGAAAAAAAAATTGCTCTGGGTAGGTTGATTTGGCTCAACATAAGTAGAGTAGATTGGAAGTTTCTCATTTTGGCTTCCTTCAGTAGTTAATGTTGGTAGACATGATTTCTTCATGTGTAGACTTGGTCCTTTCAGCTCACTTTGTTTTTTCTAATTCTCAAGCTCTAGTACTTAAAAGGCTTTATCACTTATTTATTTTGTTACAAAAGATTTTCTAATTTATTTTTATATGTAGTCAACTTTTGATATCTTTTGCTCTTTTTTATTATGAACTTTATATGATAGTCTCTTCTTAAATTGGGTCAGATGTTCGCCTTACCTTGGGATAATAAGGCGTAAGCCTCATTGTAATTTTTTATAGCATCGAAGCACGCCCTTATTGCACAATTTTAAACATGTCTTTAAACAAGCACAAAACCATATATGCTACAAGGGCATGTCATGAAAAATTTCGAGCTTACAAACCCATGTGAAAAGGTCTCCTTTTATAGATGCCAAAATCTTAACCTTCTTAACAAATCATATCACACAAATTTATTGGCAAATACATAAATTTATTGGTGAATACATAATTCATCCTATCCAATCATCCTTTATTATTAATATTCCAGGATATCATACTTCTTAGTTTTGACTCATAATTAATCATTCTCTTTTTCATGTCAATATTTGGACGTCTGTGACTCCTTTTATCATAAGATTCCGAAGATCGAAAGGACTTGTCATGCTGCCATATGAATTTTAAAATGCATAATACACAAGAAGAATATAAGCTTTCTATTCCAAAAGTGAATCTCACACAATTTTCATTTTTTTAAAGTGAACTAATGGTGGAAAATAATAGGACCTGATGATATCTCAATTAAAGTGTGGAAATATTTAGAAGATTTGAGAGTTTCTTGGCTTATTAAATTCTTTAATATTATTTTAAAAGCTAAAAAGATGCTTGAGGAGTGGAGGAAGAGTATTTTGGTCCCATTTTAAAGAATAAATGGGATGCACAAGAGTGTATAAATTATAGAAAATTTAAGTTAATGTGTAGTACATTAACATTTTGGGAGTGAGTAATTAAGCATAGGTTAAAACATGATACAAAGATTTCTCATAATCAGTTTGAATCTATCTCGGGCTAGTCTTCTATGGAAGCTATACATTTATTGAGAGGTTTGATGGAGAAGTACATAGAGTAAGGAGGATCCACATATGATTTTTATTGATTTATAAAAAGCTTACACTACTGTTCAAGAGAAGTTTTGTGAAGAGTTCTAGAAAATAATGGCGTTGATATGACTTATATTTAAGTCATTAATGATATGTATAACGACATTGTTACTTGTGTGCAAACAGAAAAAGGATTGACCACATTAGGGATCTGTTTTAAGCCTATATCTTTTTGCTTTAGTTATGAATGCTCTTATTGGACATTTATAGGAGAATATACCTTAGTGTATGTTTTTTGTTGATATCCTTCTTGTGGAGAATGTAAAAAAAAACTTGAATTATTGAGGTCTACATTAGAGTCTGAAGGCCTTCGTTGGAGTAGATCTAAATTTAAATATATGGAATGTAATTTTAGTAGTAGTAGATCTAGTGACAAAGCTGTAATATGGGTGATCAAATCATTAAAAAGTGTGAATGATAATGTTATCTCGGGTCTGTTGTTCAAAGCGATGGTGATATAAATGATGATGTTATTGGTAGAAATTTGAGTTGGTTGGTTGAAGTGGAGGAATGCATCGGGCCTATTGCGTGATATAAAAGTACTGCGTAGACTTGAAGGAAAATTTTATAAGATGGTGGTGAGAAATGCAATGTTTTGTGGTGCAAAATGTTGGCCTTTAAAAGGTAAGAATAAAACTAAGTTGTGTTTCTGAGATGAGAATGCTTAAGTGGATGAGTGGTTTGACAATTAGTGACGAAATGAAACGATTGTATCTGTGAAAGGGTTGGTGTAGCTCTAGTTGCAGACAAGACTAGAGAAAGTCATTTTAGATGGTTTGATCACATTAAACGTGGACTATCTGATGATCCATTTAGGAGAGTAGATGTTTTATATTCAACCTATCATAAGAAAATTAGAGATAGACCTAAAAAGACATGGGCATAATTTATAAAAAAAATGATCTTAATTTATTAGAATAAAATGAAAATATGGCACTCAATAGGACATGATGGAGAAAAAAGATTCATGTAGCTGACCCCACTTAGTGGGATAAAGGTTTGTTGTTGTTGTAAATTTGTCTGTTTGCCTTGAATAGTACATTGATATGATTTGACATCAAGGCAAATTGTGGAATAAAGTTGTAATTTATTTCATCATCTAAATTCTCTCATCATCTTGGGCTTGATCTTGTTTTAAAGACTTCCCACATGTAAGAGCCAACTATTTTTCACTTCCCTGAGCTGTAACGATCCACTACAAACAACAACCACTTCACGATTGCTTCCACGAAGACTTTTTTCAAGTATAATTATATTTTCCATCTTGGTTCTTTAAAACTTAAAAATCTCATGTATCTTGATCTCATATTTCATGATCATTTATCCCAGAATTAATCTTAAGTGTCAATTTATGGTTATCAAGACCCAGAAAGAAATGATGTGATAGTGTTAGCTACCATCGAGATTGTTGTTACACTAAGAATATAAATGAACTAAGCCGACCATGGTGTTTTGGTCTTTTAGCTTGTTTATTTGTTGTTATCTTATCAGGTTTGAGCTGTGAAATTGAATGTGGCGTAAATTTTAAAATCTTTGTCAACTTCTTTAGTTGTTCTTATCAAGTTCAAGCCATAATTGAGGCTAACTAATCATTTGTTTGAGGTTTATCAGTAGACATAAATGTATTTATTCATGAAAGTCTAAATAATACATTAAGTGCTATTTTATTTTTTTTCATGAAGTTCAAATATATTAAAAAAGATATTTTAATTTGTCTGTTTATTTATTTGATATTTTTATTTTGTGTCTCTAATGCTGAACATAAATTTTAAAATGCATAGGATACAACAAAAATGATAGGATACAATAAAATTGATACAATAACATAAAATGGCATCAGTTAATCAATTAAGCTATCATTCAATGATCATTTTATCAGACTAACTGCAAATTGCCTAGTAAATAATAAACAATCATGTTCATAAACATAAATGAATGATCTGATTAATCATCAAGCATGCTTATTCGTTTGCCAATTTTCTAATTTTTTTTCTAGCTTATTCCCTTATTAAATAAACTATCATAAATAAGCCTTATATGGACATGTGGCCTATTGTTCATATAGTTCATCACAAACTAACACTAAAGATATTGATATTTTTGTGGTTCATCTTCAAACAAGTCTACTTGTGAGATTATAAGGGATTTGATCCAATAAAAGTCACAGAAATCACATTTGTGATGTACAGATTGAAGGAACACCCTCACTCAATCAAACAAAAGGCTCAAGGAAGCTCTATAATATAAGCTTATTACTCTCACAAAGATTCCAGCCACTAACATTGGCAAGGGGCCTAACTGCTGCCACTCATCAATGTTGAATTCCTTCATCGCCGGCCTTAGAGAAAATCCAAGAAGATATCTAAATTGTAAGAAACCTAGCCGAAATAATATGTCCTGATTCTTCAAATGCTTTCAAAATCCTAAATTAAGAGGAGAAGTTGTGGAAGCCATCAAACTTATAAAGAGATCTCCTCTTATAGCTACTTGAACCTTATCTATCTTAAAGGTTATCTTGAGGGTGCTGATTTGATTCATACGACCTAATCTTCCTTAGAAATAATCTAAGGTATCTTAATTTCTAACATTAAGTCATAATAATTTGCAGAATTTTGCTAGCTTCAATTCTTGTGTGCTTTTCAATTGCTTTTCTAAGTCACTTTTTACAGTTTTAGAAACTTTCTGATATCAACAACTGAATGCTTATAATTTCACAAGTCTATATGATTTGCCAGCCATTTTTTCATTGCCANATCCTACATCGCCGTCCTTAGAGAAAATCAAGAAGATATTTAAATTGTAAGAAACCTAGCCGAAAGAATATGTCTTGATTCTTCAAATGCTTTCGAAATCCTAAATTAAGAGGAGAAGTTGTGGAAGCCATCAAACTTTTAAAGAGATCTCCTCTTATAGCTACTAGAACCTTATCTATCTTAAAGGTTACCTTGTGGGTGCTGATTTGATTTTTACGACCTAATCTTCCTTAGAAATAATCTAAGGTTTCTTAATTTCTAACATTAAGTCATAATAATTTGCAGAATTTTGCTAGCTTCAATTTTTGTGTGCTTTTCAATTGCTTTTCTAAGTTACTTTTTACAGTTTTAGAAACCTTCTGATATCAACAACTGAATGCTTATAATTTCACAAGTCTATATGATTTGCCAGCCATTTTTTCATTGCCATCAAAATCCCCCATACAACTTTTACTTCCAACACCTTAAATTTGTGACCCATGCTACATATTGTCTACACCATCTCTAACCGGTAAGTTTACATAAATCATTCTAACAGGCATGGAGGCTTCACAAAAAGAGACAGACCATGGAGATGCTTGATCCTGCTCTGGNGAAACCCCCCATACAACTTTTACATCAAACACCTTAAATTTGTGACCCATGCTACATATTGTCTACACCATCTCTAACCGGTGAGTTTAAATAAATCATTCTAACAGGCATGGAGGCTTCACAAAAAGAGACAGACCATGGAGATGCTTGATCCTGCTCTGGAATCCATAGCTGATACTGAACAGGTGGTTTTGTGCGCACATGTTGGTCTTCTATGCACTCAGGCTGACCCCAAAGTAAGGCCGGAAATGCGGCGGGTTGTGGTCATCCTCTCAAAGAAGCCAAGTGCCCTCGAGGAGCCAATCAGGCCAGGAGCTCCTGGCTCCAGATACCGAATGAGAGCTCATGGTTCTGCCAGCAAATTTTCGAGCACAAGCTCTGGTGCTTCCACCTCTGCTTCTAACATTGCCTCTTCTTCTAAAGCTAATGATACAGCAACTGTGCTTCGCCTTTGGCTTCTGCTGCTACTAGTTCCAGCACTACCCCAGTAAGAAGTTCTATGCCCCTTCCTTATAAGTTCCATCATACAATTTGAATGTTGAAATGTTAGATTGCCATCTAGCACTCGAAACATTGCTATTTACAGATCTAACACTCTTGTCTGTCCATGTTTGTAATTCTTACTCAAATATTAAAAATCATGATAAAACCTCAACCCATGTTTTTCATTTTTATCAAATTCTCAATGGCTTCATCGTGGCAACCGTAGATGCATCAATTTGGCAGTTAAAAAAATCACATAGGTGCTAATTTTGTATATAGCAATGTTTCAAATGTTGTGTATGTAATTATCCCCTTGTTTTATTTTCTTTGCTTCTAATGTAATCAATGACAGTATTTTAGGAAAAAATTCATGACAGATGACTGACTTTATTTGAGGATCCAAATCTATTTGGCTTAAAAAAACTTAATTAGATTTGACGACATCAAAGGGTTGGACCTAATTTACTGAATTTATTAATTATGTAGTATAACCTTATGTTCAGCTACTCTCAAATCTAGAAATCCATAAGTGTATAAATTATATTTTACATAAATATTTTATTGATTACTGAAAGTGATATGCTTCTTTCTAATAAAATAACTGGTTTTAAGCTACTTTCTAACAAAATAACTGGACTCAAAAGTTGACCCCCCCCCTTTTTAAGTTTGAATTAGCATACTTGAATTCTTTTTTTTCTTTTATTTATTTGCTTCATTTGCTTTATGAGTTAATTGATGTTCTCATGTCAGTTAATGAGGAGTGGAATACCTTAGATATAAGAATAATTTATATGTATTCTTATATTCCATACCATGAAAGTGGAGGTTAGAATGATTGATCCTGCATAAAAAATAAAAACAAACCTTATAAATGATCTGAATTGCTTACATCAAAGTAAGATGGAAATGCAATTAAAACTTTTCATCTCAAACGGTAAGGTGTAAGATTAAGTTGCCACTTGATTTGCTAAAAAATAAATGCATATAATAAAAATGCCGTTTAATCAAAATGTTGCTCAAATGAAATATTTGGGAGTTAATTGATTAGGTATAAGACAATTATTGGAATTTACTTTTTTGGGTTTTGGTTTGGAGTAAAATGAAATCATTGTAAATATAGGTTGGTGGCTAGCAGGTGTTGAGAGATGGTGATAGCAAGGATGATAGTGATGACGACAAACAATGTTGCTCAATGATTGCGGTGATAGTTTCTATAGTGTATTTAGAAATTAGTCAAGTCTAATAAGCAACTTGCCCTCATACCCAGCAATAGTAGTATTATTGCCCTTAATCCCTTCACCACCACATGAGTGAATTCAAACTAATAGCTACGATAAAAGAAGAAGGGACAAGTCATTATTATTGCCACACTTACTAATTTCCTACCATCAGCCCACTCAGAGTGATGATGGCTGAGTTAGTTTAGGTTATTCAAAATAAAGAGTATTTTAAGTGTCCAGTGCCTATGAAAGTCGGCTCTCAACAGAGGGATATAATGTCAGTATATTGTGTTTTTTCACAATGATTGTGGATATGGCACAAAGACTTGTTGCCATCCCAAGAATCTTGTGGAGAAAGTTATTAAATCTAAAAAGCTGAAGGAAATCATTCTTGTTAACTTGGGGTCAAAGACTGGATAGGAGCCAATAACGGAGGAGAGAAATGAACTCACCTATACACAGGCAGTCCATATTTTTAGATTTGTACCTGCCATTATGAACGGATTAAAAGAGGTACCTCATTAAGTTATTCTCAAACGGCTTAGGTTTAAAAAGGTGAACTTGGCCACTACCTTCTTAAAATCAACTTTAAAAGTAAATCTAGTTATTTTTATAGAGGCTGACGGGTAATTGAACAAGAATTCTTACAACGATTCCATAATGATCACTGTTAATGATGAATTATCAAATCAGCAGTATACTCATTGACTTGGGTAGTTTTGTGTGTGTGTGTGTGTGTGTGTGTGATTGATAATATGCGGCAATGCTCGAATTTATTTTAGTTGACAGCCTAACAACCAATAATGCTTTATTCAGTTGGGCCCTGCTCAACATATTTTGTGCAATCATCTCTACATATCATATCAATTTGATATTTGTGATATGATATAAAGTAATGACAAATGGTAACACCACTCTAGGGCTCCCAAAATGTTTTTTAGTGGTTTTTGTGTGGAGAAGATTGTGGGACGACAAGGGAAAAGTAATATGAGATTTCAACGACGTTTGGATAGAGATAAACATTGTTCGGCTGGCGTGCTGACTGAAAACAACAAAGAGAGCTCCAAAAGAATAAGGTACGAAGGTTGAGAGATTTTACCACATGTTCTTGCACAAGCTACAGACACACTACTTGCAAAAGGAAGACGATACAATATTCTCTAGGGTTGAAGCAAATATTATAAACTCCATAATACTCAAAATAAAGCAAAAAATCCTTAAAAATTGAAAATAATAAGATATATATAATTCCCTTATAGGTAAAGCTTAATTAGAAATAACAAAATAACAAATAAATCAAAAAGGAAGAAAATATATGCAAAATTTTTGAAGTTGGTGTTCCCTTCCCTCTGTTCAAACCCACAATTGCAGGAGCCCCGATTCTGCAGTTTGCAAATTTGCCACACTTGGGATCACTAATCTGGGGACTATAACAAATCATTCTCCCCAGCTATGAGAGACTCCTTTTCTTTATGCTTTTGGAATTGATCTACCACCATAAGAATAAAGTCATTATATTGTCGTTGTTGAGATAACTCCACTACAAAATCTATTCTCCTGCTTATCCCAGACAACTCTAAAACACATAATTTCACAATTTTCTTGATATAATAAATTGCCATCCCTTTTCGGCATAATCATGGTTGATACTGTACCTAGACGAGTATTCTCACGAATCTAGCCTTAAGCTGTTAAATCTATAGCACACTTCTCCCATTTCTAGTACTCGGCTGGGTGCATTCTGTAAACACATTCGTCTGGAGCGAAATCTTTATAGCATGCTGGACCATTCTCAAGGGAAACCAACAATGAGACCAACTATCAGTCATGTTATCCGACAACTTTTTTAACAAAAAGCTGCCCTTTTTTTGGTATCGACTCTTTAGGCCCACTTCTGCTGGACTCTCTCTCATGGGCTCAGTTTGAAGTATTAGCATCTATCCCTAATCGGTTGAAAACTAATACTCCTTTCCATTCTCCTCTTGTTTTTCACCCTCTACCTCCTCCACCGCACCATGCTCAATAAAATATATCATTATTTTGTTGAGACAATGAGACGCAATGTGCCCAAAATCATGACTCTCCAAACACGTCTTAGCCGGGATGGACTTTGTGAGTGTTAGTTGTTTCCACTTTTTCTCCACTATGCACTAATTTTTTTTCTGGTGGGGTTATCTTGAATGCTTTATTGGGTGTACACTTGATGCCTGATTCAGTCACATGGTGACGTTGTTTCTTCACTTTAAAGCTATAGGATATGTACATGGGGTAGGGACCATTACTGTTGCAGTTGCACCACATAACTAATAGAAGACCTCAATCCTCCAAAATATCTCTCTATTATGTGCTGCTTTGGTTCATGTAACTCACATTTCGGTTTGAGTTAATCAAATTCAGCTGTGTACTCCTCTATAGAAAAATCTCCCTGATGCAAGTAATGGAGTTTTATGTATATATCTCGTGAGTAATAAGAGGGAAGATTACTATGCTTCTCCTTTTTCATCTTAGACTAGGTATAAATTTATTTTTTCCCTCTTGGCATATATGCTTCAAAGTTTCTCACCATAGAGACACACTCTTCTTAAACTTTACAGCGGTTATCTTTACCCTTCTATCAGGTGGAATATCCATGTATTCTCTAACACAAAACCTAAAAGGCTTGCTAAGAAAAGAGGAAAATAAGGGTTTTAGAATGGTTTCAACTTCGTCTTTCATACTAGGATGATGATGAAGCCCTTCTTCTCATCTTTCATACAAGGATGATGATGAAGCCCTTCTTCCTGCGAAGAAGCTCCTTAAGAAAGTCTCTCACACTAACCTCAAGAGACGGTGAAGTGGAAGAAAAAGATGTGTAGGAAGGTGGAGTCAAAAGAAGAAAATCTAGGAAGAAAATTTACCTCACCCAAAACTCTCAAAGGAAATCCCCAAGCTCTCCAAGAAGCTCGTATAAAATTTTCACTCTATCCCCTTATTCTCAGCCATCCCTCCCTTCAGAATGCTGAGAATATCAGAAGGGTGTGGAGGGAAAATTTTTTTTTCCAAGTCCATCCTCCATGTGGCATGTCTAACCTAGCAAGTGTCATGGCCAAAGCATGCAAATTGGCTCTCTGTTTAGTTTTGGTGGTTACAGCTATTTTATGGCCACTTTTCAACTGTTTTAAATCTAGTAATTGGTTCCCTAGATGGCATGATTCGATCAAGAGGGTCCACCAGAATTGGAGCAGAAAAAGTCCCGATAGGTCCATCCTAGTTATAGAGGGCGTGCCATCATTCTGGCATGGGGGCGCCAAGGCCCTAGTGCAGGGGCGCCGGTGCACTGGCCTTTTGGTGGGGTTTCCCTTGCTCTTTGACTTTAGGCACAGACATTGCTACTCTAGCGTGGGTGCGCCAGACAGAGGCAGGCATGGATGCGCTGCCCCCCTAGCACAACTGGGCCAAAAAACAAGGGAGGTGCTGGTGCGCTAGGGCCAGGGTGTGGGTGTGCTCAGGCAGATCTCTACCTTGGTGCTCTAGACACGCTCCAGGGAATCCTAATGGACAACTTTGGGTTATGGGATGCTACTCAGTAGAATTTGATCTAATGGGCTCGAACGAACGTCCCAAATGTGTGACATCAAAAATCGATGGTGAAAATTATTTTTATTTTATTATCTAGATTTTTTCTTAAAAATATTTTATGTGCTTCCAAATTTTATTCTTCAGTTGGTATCAAGGATTTTTCCACTTATAACAGTAATTTATACATATATTATACAAAGTAAGAGAGTTTTATAGGCTAAATCAATTGGCTTTGTATAAGCTAATAAGTTTTAATTTAGGAGACATGATATGGAAGGAGTTTTAATTTTTGTAACGAAGCTTAGGCTCACAAGGCTCTTTTTCATCATCTTTTTTAACCTTTAACACATTCTCATGCAGATAACTAAGGAAGAAAGCTACTCCTATTTAATCTCTCAAATACTCTATTATGCATTTGGATTTTTCACATGTGTTATTCCAAATGTACCCCACGTTTCTGCTCTTAATAAAAACCCTTTATTATTGCAGTTTGGATCTCTTTTTCTCCACTTCTTATTCCTTTTTAGCACAGAATTCTTAATTTTTGGGGACTGCTTATGAAAATCTTGTGTTTTTTGATGTATTCACAGCTATGCTATTAAATTTGTCTTCTATAAAGTTATTGAAGAGATGGATTTGATTAAATTTTTGAAAAGTAAATATGAGATTCTTACATTTGGTAATTTTTTTTCTTAAAATAATTCCATAATAACAAAACAATAACAAATAATGTTTAATTTATTCTTCATCTGTTGTTTGGAAACCGAATGCAAATTCATCTCAAAAGAATATTTCTAATAATGTCGTTGACGTCATTAATCTATCCACTAAGGATTCAAATATATATATTAGTCCTCCTTAACCCCCTTTGAAAACTGAGTTTGTTTGTGTAAGTTGGTATCTTTTTTTAGGTTGTTAGTACTTGTCAAAATTTCTCATTGAAGTAAAAATATCATCTTTCAAATCTTATTGTTATACTGCCTACTAACTTCTTTGAAGGCCAAGTGTCCCCTTTTATTTCCTAGATTTTTATATTCTTTTGATGCTCTAATTGATAAACATGAATCAAATGACTCTTTAGAAGAATACACCCTAATTTACTTATGAGAAATCCTTTCATAACTGACTAGATCAATCATCTAAGTAATCATTAATTAACTTGACTTGTTTTAGAAGTTCCTACTAACAATTTTCAATCTGAGAGATGGTTTCCAGAAGGTATCCTATGCTTTTATGACAACAAGAGCATAATATTCTTTAAAAACATGCTCAACAGTGAATTAAACATAGTGGAGTAACACTAGCAAAATCTTATATATTTTCATCCAGGTATCGCGTATTAAATGATTTGTTTTCCAATAGTTGGGATTTCTATCCTTTTGGGGATTTTCATACTATTCTAACATCTTACTCATTTTATGGAAAGTAATAATCAGGCTTTGTAATCTTTCCAACTTATGAGGCTAATTATTTAGACATTTCTTTTTATTATAAGTCTTTTGACTACACCATATTAACTTGAGAAATGCTAATAATTCAGTGTGTGCGTGTCTATATATATATATAGTAGTTGCGCCACATACTCAAATCAATTGTAAGTACTCTATGGTCTGGGGTTCAATTCCTCCCGAGTCTAGAGTGTGGTACTCAAATTCTTAGGTGCATAAGGGATGACCAAGTCTCGTACCATTCCTTTTGTTAAATAAAAATAATAATAAATAAATTGGAGTTAACATGCCTCATAATGTTGTGAGCTAAATATCACCAATGTTATTTTATTCTGGGGTGCATAACCATACCCAACCACATCAGTCTAATCTTTTATATTATTTTAAGGCTCTGTGTTTGTTATGTTTACTTTATGTGTACTATAAATATCTTCTCTTTTCAAAATTTTTTTTCTTTGATTATTTATGCTTGAAAGCTTGATTTTTGGGCTAATAGGATAAAGTAAATTAAAAAAAAAAAAAATCAACTAATTGAACTTAAAACTTATGGAAAATAATTAATGAAATGCATTAGAAACCCTTAGATACAACTAAATCATATGCACTTGCATTGTAATTCATCTCTGATTTTGACACTTCAACAATTACACATAATAGGGTCTCTCTCTAGTGAGGATTGCAACCCTTCATGGAAAAATATGCCTAAAACTATAATTTAGCCTTCAAACATTCAAATTCAATGCATGTGTGTATGCATGGTTGCATGTCTATAGCCTTTGAAATGAATCTAAATAACTAAATAAAAGATAAAAGTTATAAATTATTGCATTGTTTAGATGTATTACAGACTAATAATGTTCGGGCTACTTGATCTACTATGGCAAGTTGTAAGTCCCACTACTCCTCCAAATTTAAATAATAATGTTACCTATATTATATTTCATTAGACTAACTATCATGATTTTAAAGTGTATGTGAATTAGCTAGCTAATTTTCTCAAGCAGAGGCTTAAGTTTAGGTGAATCAAGCTTAACTTTATTCCTTGGTGAGATTGAAACTTATCGGTCCCGCTACATTTTCTTGGACAATGTTCAAGTTTGCTATTTATATCAATATTAATTATCTCGGTTTAGTCTTTATGGTACTTTATTTCTTCTTGCTTCACATTCTTGTGCTATTGGTATATAAGTCCTAATATTCTAATAAAATAATAACTTAAATATAAAATTAATATCAATTTTCAAAACATAAATCCCAATCATAGACTAGTTTGAAGTATCACTAAGTTTTTTTTTTTTTTTTTTTTTTTTTTTTNNNNTTTTTTTTTTTTTTTTTTTTTGGTATCTATTGCTTCCTTTTCTTCTTCATTTAGCTACTGATGATGAATGTTCTAAAATGTGATCCCACCCAAAATGAATTTCTGATATAACAATATTGAATCTGAACTTTTAAAATTTGTAGAAATACTACTATTCTAATTAAGAGTTTTTTAGGAGAGAAGCACTTTTAAAATTGTAATTAATTATAAGAGTTTGCCATTATAGGGAACCAATATGCTTGAATATATAAAATAATCTTACCTTACCCAAATTAAGGATCCGTTTGGGGTAGTTTGTGTGTTTCATGATAAGCTGCTTATCCTGAAACGCGGCCAGCAGGCAGGCTGCAGGGGTCGCCCCGCGGGCCGGTCGTAGGGGNAACGCGGCCAGCAGGCAGGCTGCAGGGGTCGACCCGCGGGCCGGTCGTAGGGGTCGACCCGCGGCCTGCGTTTAGTGTAAAAATCCAAACGCAGTTTCAGATAAACTGGTGAAAAGCGCGAACCAAACGGTACGACGACGTTTTGAAAATACTGTCCGCACTTATAAGCTGCCCCAAACGGACCCTAAGTTGGGAAAAAGTTTTTGTTCATGTAGATTCATATATTTAAAAATCTCTTATTCAGTGATTGAATATATTGTAGAATGATATTTTTGTCTTTTGAAAATATATATTATTCTTAATATTGCATTCAATCTCCTAAATAAAAAAAAAT
The DNA here is from genome assembly GCA_002079205.1 of Phalaenopsis hybrid cultivar. Taxonomy (NCBI): domain Eukaryota; kingdom Viridiplantae; phylum Streptophyta; class Magnoliopsida; order Asparagales; family Orchidaceae; genus Phalaenopsis; species Phalaenopsis hybrid cultivar. The sequence continues at coordinate 250,656 of JXCR01134552.1, forward strand.
ATTTAAATTTTTTGATATCAAGATACATCATCAATAATTAATGTTCACCAAGATGAGTTAATGTATTTTCTAGATATAAGAAAATTCTTTGTAATGTTTATGTTAGTAGAATTATTTCAATTGATTTAAACCCCAAGATTTTTGTTCTTCTTGGATTTTCCTTATAGAAAATATCCTCTCACCATGGCTCCCTTGGGATGATAAAATTTGTGCAAAGAAGAGATTTTTTATAAGAAAAACTTGGAGAATATTTCTTCAAAAGTTATAATGATACAGCTTGTTTGTGCATGACAAATATTTTTTTGGTTTTAGGCACCTCCTCTCTCTTGGTTTGGGTGAAACTTCTCACTCTGTTGTGCTGAAATTTCCTGTCTTTTTTTTCCTTTTTGGATGGAAAAAATAGCAAATTATTTACTCCTTACCCAATAGGCTCTAGTATTTATTCTAATGTAACTTCTCACTAATTTTTTCTTAAAATGTTGTTTCAATAATTTTTATTTTTGATTTTTTTATTTATTTCATATATATATATATATATA
>JXCR01134552.1:258658-272461 GCA_002079205.1 Phalaenopsis hybrid cultivar
ACAACGAACTCAAGATATCTAAATCGTTCACACCTTTTAGTAATTTGATCACCCAAAGTCCCACTTCTGTCACTAGAGCTATTACTACTAAAATTACATTCCATGTATTCAGTTTTAATTCTACTTAAACGAAGGCCTTTAGACTCCTCCAATGCACCTCCATAATTCAAGTTTTTCCTGGGCTTTTTCTCTCGTTTTATCCACGAAAAGGATATCATTTCCATAATTCAAGTTTTTCCTGGGCTTTTTCTCTTATTTTATCAACGAGAAGAATATCATCAGCAAAAAGCATACACCAAGGTTCATCCTCCTGTAGATGTCTAGTAAGACCATCCATAACTAAAGCAAAAAGATATGGGCTTAAAGCCGATCCCTGATGTAATCCAATAGAAATAGAAAAATATTTTGTCAAATTTCTTCAGTTTGAACACACGTAACAGCTCTAGTATACATATCTTTAATGACTTGAATATAGATTTTACCAAATAATGAAATGAATGGGTAACAAACAAATGTGAGAAGTAAAAGTAGAATAAGCCAATAAGGTGTAAGTCAATTGATAATCATCCCATTCACATAGTCATTACATTAAAATAAATACAAAGATAATGAAAGAAACAAGAAAACATAAGAATAGAAGAAATAGAGATTTTACTCCCTTGAATCATCTAAACTGATCTTGCTAGTTTGGAGTAGCCACTACAGAACTAGTTAATTGCCTGATACGAGTTGGTCCGACTGGTTTAAATCAAGTCATAGTTGGAGGAGAGCAAGCCTAGCCTCCACCTCTTCCAATCAATATCAAGTTTTCTTAGAGGATTTTAAATTATCCTCTAACATCAATTTCAATTTAGCAATTTACTCTCAAGATTCTGAATTAGCAACAATCTAGAAAATTGCCTCCAACTCATAAATTCGCTCTTTAAATGTCAAATCAATAACAACTTCTCAAACTTCTACACTGGTAATGCATTCTCTAGCATTCTAAAATGTCTCTTATATAATGACCAATTGCTCCCCAGGTTGCTTTGAGATTCATGATAATACATTCTTTGCTCACATGAATGGCTTACTGTCAGATAAACAAGCACTTGCCTCCCTTCAATAGGCTTTAATGTTTATTCAAGAGCCTTATAATATGAGAAGTGGTTGATATCGGGATTGTCTTTGCACCAACAATTTCCTACTTGGATCCTTACATTCCTTTCAAAGATTGTATCTCTAAAAGTAATAAGTAATCATACCTAGACAGAAAATGGATTCAATCTTATTAGAAAAGGTTATCTTACATTCAAAAGATGTATCTACATTAGTACCCCTTGAACCTCTGGTACTTACACATGTTCCCTGAAATGATCATCTTTAGCCTTTACAAAATCATCAAAGAGAACTGATTGATCAGCTTGTTGATTAATTGGTATGTTTGTATTTTGACAAAACATGAGAAGATCATGCTAAGGTAAATCTTTCTCTCCAATATGATCTATTTCCAAATTCGAAAAAGGATGTCCTCATCATCAGAGTTGAGTTCAAGCAACATCATGTTGTTGATCTCCTTCAACATGTCATATAAGTTAATGGTTTGTTCTTTTATCGAGTCGTTCAAATCGTTAGGTAGACCTCATGCAGACCAATTGTCAACAAATGTGTTGTTTCCGTGTCATCCATAGTGTCCTTATCTCATCCACAATCGGCTATGAAAATTCTAACACCTTCTGTAGAGGGCCTAGAAGGAATCCTTAGCCACTTCTCCCTCACTAGTTGATTGACTTTTATTTTTAAACTCATTCTCTTCAGACATAGTCTCCTTCCTCTTGTAAAGGGCATTCGCCAATAATAACTCCCCCAAAACATTTATATTTGTGATGGTAACTGTTCATCATGAGAGATTAAAGAGTATAAGTTTCAACCCACAAGTGATAATAAACCTTTCATGACAAGATGAGTTTTCAACCTCTACTTAAGAACAACTTTGAACACATCAAGGAATTAACATTTGATCGGATTATATAACTATTTGAAGTAATGATTTTAAAAGCTTATAATGCATTTCCTTTTCTAGATATGATAATGACATTTTCCTTGAGAATCCAACAACTACATGATCTAAATTCAAATAACAGGACATATATTCCCCTTTGGAATAAGTACAATAACATACATGTAATGTCGGTAAACCTATTAACACAAAAAAGTTATCAAAGTTGACTTACTCGTTGTGATTCATAATTTAGCATATTATCTAACATGTGAATTGGGAAAATAAGCTAGAAGTTGTAAAACTTATTAGTTCATGACTATTCTCTATAGATAAACCAATGGTTCCAAGTGAAGAACTGTCCTACCCATACTCGGAAGCATGAAAGACTACTCATTGAAGTAGAATTAAGACTCCCAAGTGAAGGACAGTCTGAGCTCAGTAGTAGGGAAAAGTGACAACTACTTGTAGGAGAATTGTGTCCCCTAAAAGTGAAAAAGTCAGAACTCAATATAGGTAGCGTTTAAGTGTCACTCAAATTGAGATTATAAGAATAATTAATTCATAGCATATTTAGTGGTCATCGATGTGTCAATAATTATCATTTGATCCGACTTCTGAGGAACATTAGTAAATTAGAAAAGATCATCAAAACACCTTGGTAAGGTAAACCCATTAATAAATAATAATGCAAAATATGTATTTTATTCCCTTATTTTTCTTGTGATATCTTGTTTCAGGATTAGAGGAATCAGGAAACTATATGTATGCCATAAATCATTATTTATAGGTCAAAGCATACTTCTACTAAGCCTTATGAACATGATAAGCCCAACCACCCATAAGGCACAAATTTCATCAAAATGATATGCTAAATGATTCACCAACTGTTCTCACCGATGTGACAACTATCTTTTACCAGTCGTTGAGCTAACTTGTTGAACTAACTCACCAAATTCTCCCGACGAACTAATCAAGAAGTCTAGCCCAACAGACATATCAAACATATTGATCATTCAGACTTCTCTACCAAACTCACTCACTAGTGATCCTCAAAATTATAGAATGTAAAAGCCAAGACCTATTCAAAGATTGACACATGTCACATTCTCATTTATGAGCTGTTTAACAGCTACATCACTATATTTTTATCATGACGCCATAGATAGACTTTGTACATCATGACCTATATGTTTATATTTTTTGAAACATGTATAGGAGGGAGGCAGGGAGAGAGATTTAGGGGGAACTCCATGCTTCTCAAGGTATGACTATCACATATATATATGTATGTATGTATGTATATTGTTATAATTATATATTGTATTATTGTTTTATTATATGATTTAGCATAAAAAAGTTATTCCCCCCTCTTTCTCTTTTCTTTTTTTCTTTCAAGTTCATATTTATGAATGTGGCATCTTTGTTTTTGAGAAAGTAAAGCATGTGAGACTAAGGGTTTTTTTTATTATTGTTTTGCATGTGAATATTAGAGTTCATTATTATTATTTTTCTTATTGATGTTTTGCCTATCTTGTTATGTTTCTCATATGTGTAAGTATGTTGAAATGATAGTACCAAAGTTCAAATGAGGTGTGTGTACATATCAAAGTTGAAATGTAGGTATGCACATACCAAAGTTTAAGTTTTTCACATGTAAATATCAAAAATCTAAGTGTTAAACCCTAAGTAATAAAGTTTAAGGTCCAAAAGTGTGAAACATGTAAATATATAAGATTTGAGGGATTTGCACGTAAAAGTGTTTAAGTTTGGATATCGAGTATGTAAATACATGAGATTTAGGTAATAAATATACAAACACAAAAAGTTTTTATTGTGAGCTTGTAAATCCATCAAATATGTTTGATGTGCATGTAATTTATCCAAAGTTTTGAGTGGCATAAATGTAAAGAATCAAAATTTTGGTATTAACTATGTGAATATGTAGGAGTAACGTGGTATATATGTGTTCTTCAAAGTTTAAGTGTTAAATATTTGGATTTATAAAAATAAGATGGCGAATATGTAAAAATTAAAGTTTAAGTTGTTTGATATGTAAATGCATAAGAATTAAATGATATGTATGTATGTATCTATATATATATATATATATATATATATNTATATATATATATATTCATGTTAAAATAAATATATATAGCTATTTGCATTCTTTTCATTATTTGAATTTTATTTTATTTTCTCTTTTGTTGGCATCTAGTGGTTATGTGAGCTTTGACTTGATTTTGAGGGTTAGACTTGACTCACTTTTGAGTACTTTTGGTCCATGTAATGAAAATGTGTTGCACTCTCCCATCATGAAGATTGGGCTTCATGTGAGCTTGGGTGGACAAGTCTTAATCATGGAGATTTGAGTTTTGCATATGTTGAGCGAGTCATTAAAGTGGCTAACAACTTTTTGGGAAATCGAAAAATGTGGTCACCTTTGGCTATGAGTGGTTTGATGGCTTGCATGATGCTTTGACATGTGGCTTGGTGGCTTGCATAAAAATGAATTTAGTAGATTTTTGGATTTTTGTATGCCATTTGTCATGAGCCAAAATTTGGACCATCAAATCTTGGAACATTACATCTTAGATTTGATTAATCTTTAATGTGGTGAGAGGGCTTAATTTATATCATGAAAGACTTTTATTTTATTTTAGTTTGGCTTTGATTTAGGTGGGCGGGCTTGGGCTTGGATTTATTGGACTTTTGGGCTTTTTGAAATTAATGGCGATTGGCTTTTGAAATTAATTTTGGTGACTAATCCATAGCTAGTTTGATTTAGGCGAGTGAATGTGATGAATTAATGTGAGGATGGTAATTATAAAAAGTGGCTTATGAGGGTGTTAAATTTCGTGGCTTCTAGGTGGGTTCGAATTTTGGTGTCAAAATGAGTCTATTTTGGGCCCTAAATTTTTTTTGTTGTGTAGGGACTCAATTTAGAGATTGATTGATTTTTTTCTTATTTTAATTTGATGATGGGATGTGTGTCAGTTGTAAGTGTGAGTGATGTGAATTGGGGTAAAATGTGTGTTGCATGTGTGTGTGACTGTGTGTGATGTATGTGTGAATGTTTATGGGGTGCCCGTGTGTGTTTGGGCGTGTTAAGTATGTGTGTGAATGTGTATGTCATTTCAATGGATGAAAACCCCTAAGTTCAAAGGGTCTCCCTAAGGCTTCTCAAATCATTATGGGAACTCATCTTGAGTTTCAATGTGTTGGTCCCACACATGAGACTACAAGGAGGCAGGAAGTGGTCTAAATTTTCTCGGTGATGTTGGTCCTATCACTAGTCTTCTAAAAGAGTTAGCAGGGAAGTATTATGACTAGATCCTAGCTGTAGAGAGAGAAACATACTTACAAAAAATTAGTTCAACAACACTCCTCGTTTTAATGAAGGCATGACTCCACGCTCACTGCACCTTTTAGGATGTTGGATTCTAAAATGTCCTTCGGGTCACGCCCAAAAAATAGAGCGTTAGTTGGATGAGAGGAATGAATGAAAGTGAAGAAAGGAGAGTGAGAAAGCAACAAACAACACTAATTCTTAGGGAACATAGTCAGTAGTCTATTTTGTGGAAATGACCTCTTTAATTATAAATCATAGGGGTTGTCTAATAAATTACATGATTCTCTATTCTTAATGAGAATGCTACAATGAATTTAGGAACAATTACACTTTTCCATATTTATAATCGATTTTGACATCTTTTGACCTTGGTATTGCTGTTGGCGTCGTTTCGTATTTGTAACTACTACTGACACCGTTTCATATTTGTAATTGTTCGACTTGATCGTTTAATTTTCATTAGATCAGCTAAAAATCATTCTCTGATAGAAAGATCTTCAATCGATTTCTCTGAAGGAGTCCTTCGTGAAGACCCATTGCCCTCAGAAAGGGTTATTCCATCGGGCAAAGGGTGTATCTCTGTAATATGATGGGCAATCTTTCTTTGGTCGACGGATCTTCATAGTAGTAATGTTGGGAGTTTCTCTAGGCGGCTGTTTATGTTGTGAGTGCCCTTGCGTCAGTTATGTTATCATCGGTCTAGATGCCTGGTCTTCTTTAGTTCGGACGAACTTTCATTCGGTCGGCCCGTGATTCGATTGACTGCAATGATGCTAGATGGCTCGATCCATAGCTACTTGTTTGCACGATCTGTTAAATTTCCTCGAAATTCATACAGTCAAATTTTAAAAGTACAATATTAAATAAATATATTTAAAAAAAATGAAGTAAAAAATAAAAATAGAATAAAAGTAATCCCAAAAAGTCTGACTTTATTTATTTTTTAGGATACTCTACTAATTCGTTAATTCAATATCCCATTCTTCTCTCTAATCTTCAAAATTTGCCGGTCATAAGCACAAAGCCGAAAAGTCATCCAAATCTCAGCACCATGTCTTGACGCGCCCAGATAAACCTATCATATCATTAGCTTTTGATGCTCAATAAAATGTGAGTCATTGTCTTACGAAAACACAGCTCCTTGTAGGCTTCAATATTCATTTGTTTTTCCCACACCGGCAGTAAGTCGTCATGAAATTTTCCTTACATTAATACCAAGACATACATGGTGTTTCGTCATGCATGAAGTCACACTACGCTTAATTCAATTCAGTTTTCAAATATTTTGTTTTTTGTTCATTGCGTCAGATGCATGTTCTATATGTTGAGTATAATAACAAGTAGCTTGTATTAAGCGGTCTGCAACGCTATTTTTATTTGGGAAATCAGCACGACTAACGGACGTTGTCTGGGTTGGTTGCATTCAATGCCAAATAGTCTCACAGACTCTTAACAAAAGAGATGTCAATTGTTAAAAAAGGATAGATGCATGATTGTTGTGTAAGAATATATTGTTGATGGTGAGAAGCTTTATTTTCTTAATTTTGATTCATATTCTACACACAATTAAGAAGTGGAATTCAATCAACGTTAGATAGGAGAATAGTTTACATGGAAACTCAAAGGCAGAGATGATGCCAATATTATATTGAAGATCAAAAAAATAAAATTAGATATGTTGATGTTGTAGAGTTGGACAATGGGATGAGTAATCCCTTACTTTGGAAAAGGAGAGGATTCATAACTTGGAGTGGGTGGGTGGTTAATGATAGTCAGTGCAAACCTACAACTAGGAGGGGGAATTGGACTACCTAGAGTTGGCTAAGACTCGAGATAGCCATGACAATTTCTTCTCAAAAAGAAGAAAAATTGAATAAATGAAATTGTATGGGTATGTAATGAAAGTTTGGACAATCGCCTTAGAAGAGGGGACTAAATTAAAAGAGTAAACAAGAGATAAAAGAAAGTTATAATAATTCCACTCTTATAAGGAGGAGAGAATTGAATCAACCAAACTCAGTAGGATATCAAAAGTGATTGCTCTTCTATAAGGTGAGGCAACTGGTAGCACGTGAGAGATCAACTCTTCTCCTGAATTAAGAAAGATGAAGTTATAGTGTTAATCATTGTAAATGTTAAATATTAGTTCATTGATAATAGTCATAATTTGGTTGTAATAATTATAGTTCTCGATAATAGCAACCTGTAAGACCCATAGCCGATTATTATGAAAAAAGTCGTCCGTCGTGAATATTATAGATGGTGGTTGTAGCTCCAACTTATTATAGAGGCCGTAGTTGAAAGCTATTGGAGTAGTTGGTCATAGTGTCATAGATGGTTACTTAAGGAGCATCAGTTGGCAATAAAGGATAAAATAAAGAGTTGTAGGAGCCACGAGAATGTCAGTAGGTTGCAAAGGTGAGAGTTGGGAGCTACATGAGTTGTGATAATGTCCGTAGGTCGTGAAGGCTAGAGTTGGGAGAAACATAGGTTGTGATAACATTAGTACCTTGATAGTGTCCATAGGTTATAAAAGCTGGATTTGTCAGCTACATGAGTTGCAATAAGGTCCATAGGTTGTGAAGGCTGGAGTTGGGAGATGTATGATTTGTGATAATGTTCGTAGTTTGTAGAGGCCATAATTGGGAGTTGCATGAGTTATGATAACGTTCGTAAGATGCAAAGACCGAAATTGGGAGTTGCACAATAGTGATAATGTCAGTAAGCTGAAGAGACCAGAGTTGTGGGTTGTACAAGCTGTGAGCCACGTAGGTTGTAGTAGTCACATAGACAACAATAAAGAGCTGTAATAAAGTCCATAAGTTGCAAAGGCAAGAGTTATGAGTTGTGCGAGTTATGAGCATATGATCCAGAAAAGCCATAGTTGGTCATTTAGGCTACAATGGTGGGCTACAAAAAGTGAGTTTCAAAAGTCTAGAAGAAGTCACATTATTTTAAGTACGACGGTTGTAAGCAGTTATTGCGAGGTGCATTGTTAGGCTTTTTTTTGAGTTTATTCTAACTGTACTTGGATTAAGGTAGAATTAGACTTAATATAAGTTTGAATATCGAGATTAAGTTAAATTTAACTTGATTTTGCATTGAATTGGATTTATAATTGATGTAAAATATTATGAACTTATTTATACTTCAATTTTATTTTGAATTTACGTGTGATTTAATAAAACTTTCGGTTAAACTTAAAGATAAATTAAGGCTTAAATTTAAAAGTAATTTATGTAAATTTTAGGTTAATTTTAGTGGATATTTGTTTATTGTGCATTTGAAGTTGATTTAAAATTGGATTTATTTTGAATTTAAACTAGGTTTAACTTAAATTTGAGTATGATTATGAGTTTATGTAATTTAGTGGTTGTTTGCTTAATTTAAACTGAATATAGATTTGATTAAAATTCCAATTTGATATTTTTAGGTTGAATATGAAGTTATTTTTATTGATTTAGATTTGAATTTCCATTATATTTTAATTAAAATCATATCTTACTTTTAAAAATTATTTGATTTGAATTTATGTTTATCTTCATTTTGAATTATAAATTTCATTTTAATTTGATTTATGTTTATTTTAATTTATTTTATTTTTTAGATTTAAATATGAATTTTAATGTTAATTTTAAAATTTCATGTTTAGACTTAAAATTAATGAATTTGNATGATTTGAATTTATGTTTATCTTCATTTTGAATTATAAATTTCATTTTAATTTGATTTATGTTTATTTTATTTTAATTTATTTTATTTTTAGATTTAAATATGAATTTTAATGTTAATTTTAAAATTTCATGTTTAGACTTAAAATTAATGAATTTGACTTCAATTTAATTAAATTTGATTATGATTTTAATCATATTTAACATTTTTTAGAATTAAAGCAATCATGGTTCAAAATAGAAAACAAAATGAAATGTGTTCATCTCTAGAACAAAGAATGAGTTAAAAAGAAAATCCAAAAAATTTGGTAGGTCCAAAAGAAGTCTAGGCAATGTAGTAAACCTTTAGTTTCAATGGGTCACATAAAGTCATGTCCAAAACTTTGTGGGGGCACTCAACCTTCAACTTTAATACCCTAACCATGATCAGTTTAAACACTAAATAATTGGTTAAGACTTAAAGTAAAGCATATGCAAAATCAATGGGAGTAACAATTTAGTTTATGTTTTAATTTTGGTCTCAACCATTTACTAGTCCTCTATGGTAACCTCTAAGGAAAACTTAAGGCTAGATCCTAGGTTCAAAAATAATACAAAAAGGCAAGGAGAGAGACCTCAATTTTGAGGAGAGAGACCTCACTAAAAGTGAAATCAACAAATAGACCTCTAGTAGGTGTGGTGTACTAAACAAAGTACACCATAAGTATTTGTGTTGACCAAACCGATCGATTGGATATAGGAACACTTAAGTAAAAGTACTTGAAGTAGATTTGAAAATTTTGAAGGATTTGAATGAATTTATTTTGAATTTAAATTAAAAATTTTGTATTAGGAATTTAAATTTGAGTAAAATTNCTCATCTCTAGAACAAAGAATGAGTTAAAAAGAGAATCCAAAAAATTTGGTGGGTCCAAAAGAAGTCTAGGCAATGTAATAAACCTTTAGTTTCAATGGGTCACCTAAAGTCATGTCCAAAACTTTGTGGGGCACTCAACCTTCAACTTTAATACCCTAGCCATGATCAGTTTAAACACGAAATAATGGGTTAAAACTTAAAGTAAAGCATATGCAAAATCAATGTGAGTAACAATTTTGTTTATGTTCTAATTTTGGTCTCAACCATTTACTAGTCCTCTATGGTAACCTCTAAGGAAAACTTAAGGCTAGATCCTAGGTTCTAAAATAATACAAAAAGGAAAGGAGAGAGACCTCACTAAAAGTTAAACAAATAGACCTCTAATAGGTGTGGTGTACTAAACAAAGTACACCATAAGTATTGGTGTTGACCAAACCGATCGATTGGATATAGGAACACTTAAGTAAACGTACTTGAAGTAGATTTGAAAATTTTAAAGGATTTGAATGAATTTATTTTGAATTTAAATTAAAAATTTTGTATTAGGAATTTAAATTTGAGTAAAATTTGGAGCTTAAATTTAGCGGTTCAAAATTTTTAGAAAATTTTGCGATTGGAATTTTAACATTTCATTTTTATGAATTCTAGAGTTTTCATATAATGAAATCTTGCAAAAATTCGGTTAAGAAATTCTATAGACAAGGGTCATAAGGTCCCTAAAAAAGATTTGATTTTAGAGTTTAAAGTTGGGAAAAGATTTTTGGAACAAAGAAATGGAATTTGGAATTCTATAAGAAGACTCGCCATAGATCTACAAAGCCAACCAAGAAGATGCTGACACAAAATTAAGTACAACCTCTTTGTTTGAAGGTCTAGAAGAAACTACATTGAAAGGAAATTATGCTTCTTCAAGAGGAAGGATCCCATCAAACCAAAAGAAAATAACCTAGAGGACATTACACTTCTCTCGACATGTAAATAGGATGACCAAAACATGAAGAGCAACTCTAAAGGACATTACACCAAACCCAAGAGCTTGTCACTATCAGATATGGATGGAAAGTTTTAAATGGACTCACAACCAACCTGATAGATGATTGGGTAAAATTAAGAATAGGAAGCATGTAATGCACACACACCTATCTTCAAAATTAACCCACAAAGGGTATATGATAGCATTAGACTAAAATAATACCATCTCAAAAGTTGATTTAACCTGAATACATTAGCATAGACAACCGCAAAAGGTCATTATGTCTATCCTAAGAGTTAAATATGGTGACAAGATCAGATAGATCTTGGCTACCGATGTGTGACTTAACTCAATCTGATAGCTAGTTGAGAAAAGGATGTCATGAAAGGACTTCCACCAAGCCTCAAGATTTTGATTTGATTTTAAATGATGGAAAACACACTATGAGCTCACATCCAACCTAAGTTGTGATTAGAGCAGTTAGATCAAATCAAGCATAGTTACTGATGTAGAGCCTATAATCAATTTGATAACTACTTTAGGAAAGGTTGTCTTGAAATGACTTACACTATTTGATTTTTCCTAAACACATTAGAATGAAAAGTACATGATGGACTCACATCCAACCTAAGAGATTATCAATATGACTATATTAGATTGGGCTTGGATGCCGATGTGGGACTTACACCCAATCTGATAGCTTATAGAGGAAAGGATGTCATAAAAGTACTTGCACCAAACATCAGGAATTTTGATTTGATTTTACATAAACAAATTATGATGGGAACACATATGGGCTCAAATCCAACCTAAGAAGTGATTAGGGTAACTAGATCATATTGGTTTTAGCCGCCGACATGAGACATACCAATTTAATAGTTAGTCAAGGAAAGGATGCCTTAAAAGGACATACAACAAAAATAAAGAATTTTGATTTTCTTTCCCAATTTATATTTGAATTTCAAACTTGATTTTTAATTTTGCATTTGAATTTCAATTTTTATATATTCTATAATTTAGATTTTCAATTCAAGTTTGTTGACTACTTCAGTGATATTTTGTTAAATTTTATCTCTTTTTAATTTTTGTATTTCTAAACATATCTCCAACTAGGGGATGATGGACAAAGACCCATGCATCTTAAGTAAGCTCTGTTAATTAAAACACATTGTAAAAGATATTTAATTGTATTAAAGAATTTTGATCTACTTATAAAAAAAATAGGACATCGCCTGCCTTTCTTCTAGAGTAAGATGATTGTCCTACTTTTTTATCTTACTTTAACTCAGTGATTCAACATTTAAATCAGTCACATTTACTTATTTTTAGAAGAAATTTTCATCTCAAATAGTAATATTTTTCAGTCAAGAAATAGAGTCTCTTTCACTGATCTTCAGTCAAAATGATGTACAATTCAATCTAAAGTAAAAATAAATGTTGTAACATATTGGGATGGCTTAAATTCATTGATTTGAAAAAGAAAGGAGGAGAGGTCATGTCTTATTTTCCTAGTCTTCAGGTGTGTAAGTGTTCCCAAAGCATAGTGAGAGCCCATGAGGGAGAATTTGATGGTATAGTTTAGGGAGCGCTTCTAAAAAGAGAGGAGAATCAAAAGAATACCATTATATTGAGGAGGATTTCAACAGATCAACATAAAAACTTTCTTCGGAACTAAATTGTTGTTGTTGTAAGCAATATTTTTCACATGAAATTACTTATTAGTGTTAATTAAATAATTAAATCAAACAGAGGTGCTAAAAAATTAAATTCTTTTGAGGAATGTTCACACCAAACAAAATTTTAAGAAACATGTGCTATTTTCCTGTAAAACTAAAATTACTCTAAAAATCTCCTGCAATTAGAGCGCTGATGACGGGCGGGGACGCGGAGCATGTCGCCTTATAATATAATCACACACCCGCCCACACACGCACACACCGACCCGCACACATTCAAATCAAATTATTTCCGAAGCACATTCTCCAGGCTTAACTGCTGCAAAAAAGCTGACGAGTGATCGGGAAACAGAGAGAGGGAGAGAGAGAGATGGCTGGGGAAGGAGGAGGAGCGGAGGAGGAGATAAAGCTCGATCGCACGCCTACATGGATCGTTGCCATGGTTTGCACCGTCATAGTTTGCATCTCTCTTTTCTTCGAAAGATTCCTCCATCGGCTCGGCAAGGTGACAGTTCTGTTCCTGGATTGATCCATCGCTATTTCACCACTCTCCCTCTCTTTTTTTATAATCGCTTATGCACAAATCTCATCTTATCAGCGGTTCATGCGAAAGAACCAGAAACCCCTTTTCGAAGCCCTTCAGAAGATGAAGGAAGGTGGAACTTGAGACACCTGTTCTCTTTTATTGCCCCATTTTTGAATTGTATGGTGCTAAGTTTTAAAATATTGGGAAACAGAGCTGATGCTGATGGGATTCATCTCGCTGCTACTGGTGGTTTTCCAGGGGGCGATCCAGAAGATCTGTATTCCGGAGAGCTACACCCGGCACCTGCGGCCCTGCAAGGGGGAAGAGATAGCCGGCGAGGGAGGCGGTGGTGAAGCAGAAGTCACAGCGCATTACCGCTCTACATTCTTCGTGGGAGTCATCGGCGGTGGCCGGCGGCTATTGGCTGGAGGAGGATCCGGCGGAGAGCACTGCGCAAGAGAGGCAAGTTCGATGCATTTCCAGTATTTTTGTTTCGCTCATTTTTTCCCTTTGTTTTTGTCGGATACAATGACTGGGTTAAACAAAATTTTCAAAAGCCGGGCCGCTTGCACATGTGAGCGGGCGGAAATTTTAACGTGCGTGCCATAATTATTGAATTTAATTGTTTAATATAATAAAATATTAAAGTGTTTAATATAATAAAATATTTGGTGTGGCATCCACACCTATGCTATGCATGTATGATCAATCACACTTATTATTTTTCCATTTAATAGATATGTATATAATTATACATGTGTACAAATG
>JXCR01134552.1:274481-308309 GCA_002079205.1 Phalaenopsis hybrid cultivar
ATATATATATATATATATATATATATATATATATATATATATATATATATATATATATATATATATATATATATATATATATATATATATATATAATATGGCTACCATTGCACAAGTACCGAGGTGACCTACCGACTTTACCTATCGTGTACAAATTGTCACAAACCAGCTGTCGAGGTGACATGTTAATCTCTTAACAAGAATCCCATGAGAGCAGCTAATCGTCGAAGTGAAGACCGTCATTAAATAGTGGATATATGTATATTGATGAGTCGTGTGACACCCATGTCACCATCCTATCATTAGGACGTCGCGAACAGACTTCTTACCACACAGTCTATAAGTTTATTTTCTTTTCTGCCTTTGAAGCCTGACAAAGGTGGAGAATCATCAATGATTCGTATAAATATACGTGCCCTCCATCCCATGGAATATCGTAATCATCTTCATCAATATCCCTAGATGTTCTAAATTATGATCTCGATAATCATCTCCATCATCTTCATCGGTTTCCTCTTATGTCACTCGCGGATTTTGTGAGGCCACGAACAAAAAAGGATCTTATGTCATGAAAAAGATTTAATATCTTGAAAGGTGCGAGGAGTGTAGAGTTCATACTCAGAATTAGCTAGAAGATCTTGAAAGTGAGGGAGAACAAAGAAAGATGAATTGCACGAGAGAGTTCATAATGCAATAACTTAATGAGCTAAAAGAGCAAATACGGGTGATGATACATAAGGTAGGAAAAAAATTGTCTAGGACTTGTTAGACTCGTACCATGATAAACATAGGATCATTGGGATCGATATTAGAGAGACAAGAGTCACTGAGGACAAGGTTGAGAAGAGCCCTATCTTCGAGACTAAAAGAAGAATAAGAAGATGACGAGTTATAAATTCCAGAAGAAGAACCTTCTGACTCCTCAGAGGAGGAGGCAGAAGAAAGAAGACAAAACCATAAGAGAATGTTTTTAAGGGAGATTGTAGAAGTCGAAGCTCAATGGAAGCTCAAGATTTTATCTTTAGAGTTTTACGAAGGAATGACTGACCCAACTGACCACATAGCTTCAATTGAGTTAGTGTGTGCCTACTACATATAAAAATGTCTTGAAGTGTAATTTAGTCTTTATAGCTGAAAAAATAATCATCTCTATGCTGGTTCAGCAACTTGCCCACAATAATTATTATTTCTTTGTACAAGCTTTAGCGGATGTTTGTCACCTAGATTGTTAGCTCTCATAATCCACAAAAGAACTCTCATACTCTTCTAAATATCTCATAAGATCCTTTAGAGAGCCTCATAAGTTTCATTATCATATTCCAAAGAGAGATGCTCAATGTGAGAGATCTAGAGCCTATTGTTGTTCGTGAAACATTAACTCAAGACCAGTGTGAAGGCCTATTTAGATATACTCTTCGTTTTCATAAACTAAAAAAATTAGTTGAACTTTTCGAGTTAGCCAACAATCACATTTTAGCGAAGGAATGTAATTCCTTACCAAGATCCTCCATAACTCAAGAACAAGGATGAAGAGTCAAAAGACAATATCCTCCTATGAATTAGGGAGAAGGAGAAAGTAATTACAATGCTTCAATTAATTTCGTCATAGTGGACGCCTCGACCACCTACAACGCCATCTTTGTCTGGCTGGTGCTCAACGCCTTCAAGATCATAACTTCCACCTTCCACTTGGTGATGAAATTTCCAGGGGAATGATAGATCATTGTCGTCCGAGGAGATTTAGTATAATTCTGACCTACTACCGACGAGCCATAGAGAATGTGCATGAAACTCTTCTCTAACTTGATACTAATAAAGGAAGTAGCCTAGAAGTCACACAGACTAATGTACTACCATGCGCATGCGCCATCGCACGTGTGTGTGCCATTACATGTGCTCACACACATACACTCTCTCTCACACTTGTGCACACTCCATCACACGTGTGCACACACACCATCACATGTTTACACACCCACAAACAGGCTAGTGCGCATGTGCACACACGCCTTTACGAATCCGAGCACAAGTGCGCTTGTTGGCACACACTCTTGCACACCTGCACACCCATAGCTACACAATAGCATCCACCCCCTTGCTCGCATGCGCACCACCACACTCATACACCCCCACACACGCTATTACTCTCTTGCCAATGCTTGTAATCACCAACAGCCTTGCTACAACATAAGGCACATTGTTGTGCTATTTTTTCCTCATACATGTGCATGTGCTCCTGTGCACACATGCCTACTTGCTTAAACATGTACAACCGTCGACAATAGTGGCAACAATAACATGATTATTTTTTTCCTCGTAATTATATATTTCATCATTATTTGTTATTCTAGACTTAGCATTGTATTTTTAAAATAACATGCAGCATCCCTGAATATCTTTTGATAATTTGAAATGTCAATGATTTATTTTCCAATCAATGTACGAATTTCTAGAATATCAAAATTTATGATAGAGAATTTTGATTTATATTTTCAGACAATAAAAGCACTGACATCCTAAAATAGGGGGCAATTAATGCGTCAATAAGAAAATTTTATCATCAATCATGAATATCTATGCATTTTGAGTAAATTATTTTAATTTCAAATTCAAGGGCATTCGTGCACCAATTTTGGCAAATTTATAGTCAAAATAAGCATCTCAACAAGAGTTCAAATTAGTCTAGATCCAATTAGAGTTCAAATAAGCTTTAATCAAATATTTAAAGTGTAGTCAAAGACTTTGGTGCATCAATTGGAAGCCAAATGATCTGAAAGTGTAATGTATATAGTCAAATCGAGCATCTTGAAGATGAATTTAATGAGCTTAAGACATTCAATTTTGAAATCATTAAGGTACCAAGTATTGAAAACAAACTACTTATGATCTCGGGAATCAATATAGACCGTTTGATGAAGTTTTTTGAGAGATTAGCCCAATTATCAAAACATTCCGCTAAAAAATTAAAAATAGACCTCATTTCTTCACATAAAAAAGGAGAAAAATAGAGAAGAGTGACCTGACTACTAAAACTTAACCCTTGAAGTCTCAGGGATTGTTGACGATCACTAAGTTTGTCGCCAACCACATCAGTTTGCCTCCAGCCATCAAAGGTCGTTGTCGACAACCATAAACAATTGATACGACCAACTACAACCATTATATCAATCAACTAAATTTTTTGTAGCGAACCATTGATGTTGTAGCCACCGGCTACAATTCTTGGAGCTAAATTATTGTTGTTATAACCAAACTACTATTATAAAATTGTCATTGTCATTATTTCGAATCACATCTTTAATAATTCAGAAAAATAGTAGACCTATGTACTTTCAATTTGCTAGTCGATAATATCAATTGGGCAAAACTCAATGATTTTTTTCTAGAGTTTTTTCACGTAAAAAAATTAATTGTCTTTTACTTCTCTATATATGTGTGTGTTGAAAAATTATACTAACTCAAAAATTAACAATTATCGAACTCCATATTATTATTATTATTATTATTTGTTAAAATCTAACATGATATTTGTACATAACTTATGTGGCTGCATAAATCTCGAGAAGATCCAATAGGTCGCACAAGGAAATCCAACGGGCACACTCCATATTATTATTATGATATGTTGTTAAAATATAATATGATATTTGTACATAAATAACGTGGCTGCATAAATCTCGAGAAGATCCAACGGGTTGCACAAGGAAAGCAGTAGAAGCATGAATATTCATCATTACACCATTCGGTTGACTCTTAGGTGATCGAACAAACTTCTGACCAAAACAATGATCGTCGAACGCATACGTTATAGTTACTCAACAGACGTTTGACATTAAGAAGATCAATAGTTGCCCATCAACTATTCCCCTTCACCTTCCTCTAAACTTCCATCAAATGTTGTGCAATATGAGCTGACAGCAATTGCAGGGACTGTCTACTTTCATCATCTCTCTTTGATAGGGGGATGAAGCCCGCTGTTGATGACCGAGAGACCTCCTATGAGTGATCCTCAAAAGATCCCCCATTGTCTGATCGAAAGTAAGGTGGAGTTGCTTCGTCCTTAGAATCATCTAAGACAACTAGTGCAGGTTTCCGTTAGATCAATATTAATTTACCAGTGACTTTATTATGGATAACTATAGAAATTTTGAAAACTGACTGAACTAAATCTTAACCTGGGACTCAGCCCTCTGAATGACCATCTTCTTCCATCTCTTCCTCTGTTTTTCTTACGGTAGAGCCGCCGGCCTACTTCCACTGTCTAGACACCTTCTTTGAGTGTTGGGCCGCCTTCTCAAATTGCCTCTTCTCTTCCGCGTCATTGAAATTTGCCCACATCTCCAGAGTCATTGACTCGTATTGACTTGGATTTAGCGCCTGATTCACGGTCATGGTGTTGGTTTACTGGACCACCGACAGTTGTTTACCAAAGATGACATGCTCCATAGCTTTCAGCCAGGGAGAGACTCCCTTAATTTTGTTGTTAGACCATAAGTCGTTCTAGTTGGAATGCCCCAGTCGTTGCAGAAGCCCCTCAGAAACTGAAGCTTCCAATCCTTTATTTTATTTTCCAAGTTTGTTAGATGGAACATCCGAGTGGTGTTGAAGACCACATACCCATCTGTCTTAACACGAAAGGAGAACATATGCGAGAATAATTCTCGAGACCAGGAAATCTCCATTCTGCGCAGGTATATCACATGTCATTATAGCAACAATGGAGTTCGGCTTCACCTGTGCTGGTATTACTCCATAATAGTTGAAAATTTAACGAAGCTTCATGCACAAGGGTAGTTGAAGACAACATCAAAATTGATCTAAGTAGAAGATCAAATCATCATCCAATTAATTGATAGTACGAACCTCCACGCACACTTGCTCAAGAGTAACAATTGTGACATAAACACAAGTATCATCTAATAGTTGGACATCGAATTCGGTCAGGATTGATCTCTCGGTCGACCTGACTGAACTGAATAGCTGAGAGGAGTATTTGAGAGCCATTGTACTCGGAAAAAAACCTACTCAAGGGTAAGAAAAGTGGAAAATATAAAATTTCACTTGTTTCTGTTCAACCCTATATATATGCCTCGCGAGGAAGTCGAAACAACTCATCGAGCTCTGCCAAAGAGTCACATTGGTGTGAAAATCGAGGTGCAATGATTTCAAAAATTATGCAAATTTTATTTAGAAAAAGAAAAAAAATTACAACAATGTCGTCTACCACCTCGGATAGAACTAAACCCGACTTAATAGAATAGTGTACAACACACGCCCACCTAACTTATACTTTTCTATTTTTTCCTCCGCTAAGACACCAGAAACCAATCTATCCTTCCAAACTTCCACTAGTTCGCTTCGCAGGGTCAACACCTCGTTTCAGAGATCCTCCATTTCAACACAAAGGACCGCCCATCCCTCCCTCAAATATGATATGGCGGTCTCTCTTTAAATACTCGCAACCCATGCAAGTGAGTCCATAGTCTTGTCCATATGCAAGACCAGTGACTCGTGGGACTCCCTTCTATCGTTCGTGTCTCTCTCTGGGTCAGTTGAAGGAGGAGGCATAGCCAAAAAAAGACGGATGTCGCATTGCCCGCGGCAGGAAAAGAAGGATCGGTAGGTGCCTCTAGTTCAAGAAGACACTCAATCCTTGTGCTTTGGGAGTTAATGATCTCCTCGTTCTCCTCTGTTGCATGAGAGTTGATGTTATAAGATTAAAATTAAAGAATCTAATCAGGACAAACTAGATTACCGATCATGCTGACTAGCTCCGACGTACAAAAACTTCCTGCAAAGAGTGGAGCAGCATCACTTGGAGCACCCCCTTTGACCAAACGCGGGAGGGGAACACTTTCCTGCGCTAGGGCATCACCTTGGGCAACGTGCTTCGACGGTGCTAGGATCGAATCCAACCATAAGTGAAGATTTGCCACGAGCTATCTCCTTCGTCCGGGGTTGGATCAGGACGAATTACGTCGACAAAACTTGAGCAATCATTACTAGTTGCCCCTGCTTCAGAGACAACAGCTGAGCTGAGAGTTGGCAGAGCGGCTCAGGAGCTAAGACAGGAGCCTCCGAAACATTCCCTCCTTTTTGATTTCTAACCTCCAGCAAGGGCAACAAGTCAGATGATTCTCTAACCTTTTTAACTCATGGCTACTTCTCCACTTGTTGTTTAATTGATTCAGGCCCTTTCAGGCCTAGCCACTTTGACCCATCTTTTAGTCCCAGCCACTTTCCTCCCTCCTAGCATTCTCTCATTCCGACAGTCTTCTTTGCCCTCTCTCTTCTTTGGAACCAAATAAGAACTCTCTGGTTTTTTCTTCCTCTCGTCCCCTAAAGGACGAATCTTCGAAGCAAGAAGCCTGAAAACCCTGATTAGTGCTTCTTCGCTCACTGATTTCTTGGCGTTATATACAGATAAAAACGACCGAAGGATAAAAAAATTCAAGAAATGAGGAGGAAAAGTGCTAATCACTCCCTATTGTAGTGAGAAGCAGCATGGAAATCTAGAGAGTACAATTATTAGCAATGCAAGTATAAATAATTATGTCATTTAATTCTCTTATTCTTATGACAACTGTCATTATCAAGAAAGTATAATAATCGAGGTACTAATTATGTACATCACTAATGTGGTCGCATGAATCTAGAGAAGATCTAACGAGTCGCATGAGGAAAGCAGTAGAAGCATGAACATTCATCATTGCACCAATTGGTTGAATCTTAGGCCGACCAAATAAACCTCTGACCCAACTAAGGATCGTTGCGCGCATACGTTGATAATTACTCAGCTGACGTTTGACATTAGCAATATCAATAGCCGCCCAAGATGATTCCAACTGCACAAGCTCATCGACTGGAGGAATGTTGTCTGTCAGATTACGGTAAATACCTTCTACCTGATGGAATAATCCTTCCTGAGGACGATGAGCCCTCATAACAAACTTTTTTCGGAAAAGGCTAATGTAAATCATTTGGTCAGCTGATACTCCTGATCGACCGAATGAATATTAAGTGATTAGGCCAGACAATTATAAACACAAAACTATGTCAAATATGGTTACAAATGGAATGTTGTCAGCAGCGGTTACAAAGTCAACGCGTGTTTAAGTTAGTTGCAAATATGTAAATATGTAACTATTCATAAATAACGACAACATTCCAATTAAATAGTGAACAATCATATAATTTACCATATCCTTCCTATGACTTATAAATAAGACGGTAATTTTTACGAGAAAAAAAAACTACCGAATAATTCCCCATAAATTGAGTATTATTTGTGTCTTGTTCTTCTCTTACTCCCTTTCCACTCACTCGGCCAACACTATATTTTTTGGGCGTGATCCACAAAACAATTTATGATTCGATAATATTATATTAAATTTTTAGCACCATCATATTTCGCTTTCACGAGAAACTCTCCTATGAATTTAAGCAAATCGGTATAAAATTAGAATTAGTCCATATTTTGTGAAAAAAGGATAAAATTTTGATACTAGTGTCTTTTAGTCGAGAAAAAAAAGAAGAAAAATCACAAATATCCCAAGATCTAATTATCCTATGCGAAAAGTATTAGAAAAAGGATATTAACATTCACGGTCAGGGATCAGGGTCAGGGAGGTCAATCCTAAAATTTAAAAAAAAAAAGATGGGTCGGGATATCCTGCTACAATTTAACCAGGATAAATTTTAAAACAATTACATGATATGTCTATTATCTTTAATAAGTTTAAAATTATATGATTTTTTAATTATAAATAATTAAAATAATGAAATATTTATTATACAAAATAATAAACATAAAATAATAACATCAATTATATATAAATAACATAAAAATTATTCATGTTCAACTCTTTTAAAGATCATTATGATGAAAATTTTGGTGAAGTTGTCCTCAATTTTCTTTTCAAAACAGTACTGTTTATGAGGGAAAAAATTTGCGTGTGATAGACGTACGCAGCGCTGCGTGTGATATTCGGGTATACCGAGGGTACAAAGGGATTATATCCACGGTATAAGCCCTTGTAACCTCTCTGTAATTTATGTGTAACCTCTTAATATATGATAACAGAAGCACAAATTTTATTTTAGAGTACAGATAAGTTACAGAAAGTTATAGAGATGTTACAAGGGGTTATACCGCGGATGTAACCCCCTTGTACCCTTCCTATAACCCCAATATCGCACGCAAATTTTTTCCGTCTATGAGTCGATTGACTTTTTTGAACTATTCAATGTTGGGTGGCATTTTTAAGTTGCATTTGTAAACCCCATATGATATCATTCTAAACATTATTGGCGAAGCTTTTGCTAGAAATTGACAAGTCATATAAGCAAATTAAGAAAAAAATTGCCAGCTTCTTCATGAAGTGCTATGTGAATTTTTTAAAATAGACTTTTTTGTATTTTTAGGATAAGAGCAGACCATATATTAAATGTTGATCTATGAATAGGCCTTTTGGTTTTAAACACGACTTTCTTGTTTCATTCAAAGAAATGGCAGTTTTTTTATCATTTTTATATTTTATTTCTTATTTTTACTTTAATTTAATTTAATTTTATTTCTTTTTAATTTGAAATAAAATGTTTGATAAGTTAAATTAAAATAAGATTATTTTTAAAAACATTCAAAACATCTAAAAAATTATTTGAGTGATTTTAAAAAATGTATTAATTAATATTAAAAATAAAAACGAAATTAAAATTTAAAATTGATCTTAAGCAAATCTCAATCTTTAATATAAATTTGCTTTTATACATACACTGTTCAATGTAAAAAAAAACACAGAAAAAAAAAGAAGCAAAAACTATTTCCGTCAGTTTCAACGTCTTTTATGATATTTGTACTTTGGAACTTTAACCGGGGGAGGCTTTCTGGACGGCAGATTTATGGAGAGTCAACAATTTTATTTTAAACATTCTATTACGGATGTGAAGCAGAGGTCTGCTACTTATTCTTATATTTTGTATTAGATAAAGATGTAGATATAAAATGAGATCCGATTGACTAAATTGCATATTTCTGGGCGCGTTGTCACCTCACAAAAGAGCTCTTCTGGGAGGTGACAAGTGGTATCGGAGCAAATTACTGTTTGTCAGGTGAGTAGACTCTCTATGGTCCAGTGGGACCCTCGGTAGAGCCGATCCGTGACGAGCGCGTCACGTGATTGGGTGGAGGAGAATGTCACGGACAAATAGTCCCACATCGGCTAGATGTAGGGCTGAAAAGTAGTATTTAAGTCCTGTGCTGCCCACCACTCATAAGAGCTCTTTTGGGAGGTGACAGCATGCTCCAGGTCTCTTGTTTAAAAAATTTACTGTTTTCGTCGTGGTAACTACTTCAAATTAAGTTTTGTTTATTTTAATTTAACGTTAGCTTGAGCGAAAACTAGCATTTTGCACCATGTTGGCGCATGCGAGCAGCTGGTGGTCTGAAATTCGTGGATGGATGATATTTTCTTATCCAGGAGGCGAGAATTCAAATATATTTATTTCTTTGAAGTTTTCTATCACCAAGTATAATTTTTCTATTTTCATAATTGTCGTCAATCTGATATTATATTTTTCTAATTTAGTCTATCATTCACACTAAATTGATTCTAATTTAACTCTCATATACTATTTTAGGTTAAGAGCCATAATGAGAATGTCAATTACTTTATGATTTAGGTTTAAGAGCCCTCATGAGAATATGTCAATTACTTTAAGTCGAGGGGATTGTGAAACACTTTAAGTAGATTAAAGCTAAGCTCATAAACTTGAGTAATTGTTGGAATTTCATTTGAAACTCTGAAGTTATGCATGCTTTTGTGAAAGTACTCTTGGGAAGTTACGCCAATTGGATAAAACTATGAGGCCATTAGGTAGTGAGTAATATATTGATGAGTGAGATTTAAGGATTTTACACCTTCTCGCTTTATTTTCCATTTTTACCTTTATTTGATTGTGATTTTGGGTTGCTTTCAATCATTTGTTTCTTATCGTTCCATACATTCCATGTGAGGTGGTAAACATGATGGATTAAGTATGCATGGAGCTTGAATTATGTAGTCATTATCTTGAAACAATAAGTATAAATATAGCAAATTAGCCATCTTCTTGAAAAATCTAATTTAAATCAAGCCATGTAGCTACCATGAAGTGTGGAAGGATCTAAAATTGACAACCACCAATCTAAAAAATTTTGACTATATCATATCTAAGATAATTGAAGTAATATAAACTTCAAACTTAATAATCTAAGCTTAGTGGCCACGGTTCAATATTTATCTACTTCATACAACTATAATATCTTTCACAAAAATTAATTGTGATTTTACAAAATCTCAAATTCTTTACAAGCATTACTTTTGTGACCATATAAATAAGTTCTCTGATTCTCAAATGATAACGGGACCAATGCAAAACAAATATATTGCTAAATTCAAATCTAAAACCACAATAAAATAATGTGGAAATCCAAAATTACAACAAAAACAACACACAACACTAGACTTAGATGGATCTAAGGTGGAGGGGGTGTCAGCTAGAGTTCTGGAAGGTGGTGGGGTGGTGGAAAAAGTGGTGATTGGAAAGCAGAAATAACAAGGTAGGGGCGGATCTGGGAGAGGGCATCAAAGAGGAGGGGGAAGCAAATAACATGTAGTTGTTTCAGGGAGCGTAGCAAGGTGGAGATAAGAATTTTGCTGTTTTTTGGAGGATAACAGTAAAGGTAGAGTTACGTGGGGAAGGAAGGTACCGCAGAAAAAAAATGGGGAAGGATACACATCACCTCAATATCAAGATGGATATAACCCTAGAAGAGAAAATGAGGCGTCGATGACCATCCCAAAACAAACACATCAAAAACTAACCATAGACACCAACAAAAATAAATAAATAGTCCTAGGATAACTAAGAGTGAACCACTTCTTAAAAGTGGTTACACTCCCACTTGAGAGGGTCGACTAACCTCCGATGTCTTTGACTGATTCAGTCTAGGCGTCTAGACGCTTGCGTCGATCTCCAGGGTTGTGGGAGCTTTGACCTCATTCGTCAAAGATTCTGTCTCCTCATAATATGAAGTTAAGTTGATTACGCTGAATGTAGCATAAATGTTGTCATTTCCCGTGATTGGAGGGCCTTCAACAACATCTCTAGAAGCACATGAATTACACCGTTAGTTGCACTATCCCCCAAAATACCTAAAAAGGTTTCTCGAATTACGAGTAACCTTGTTTTTCTATCCAAAAATCTGTGAGTTGATTTTTGAGTTGAATTGGAATATCATGCCATGCGTATTTTGCGGAGTCCTCCAAAAGTAGCTCAAGATTAGCTCATTCTTCTCTAAAGTAAAGACGGATTGAATCTACCCTAACGAGGACATCCTGGCGGTAAGCTTTTGGTCATGATATCCTTAAACTCTCTTAGTAGTAATTTCTCTGTCTGATATTAACTCTTCTATCTCATTGCCTCAAACATTTTCAAAATTAATTTCACTGGCGACTCTCCCATGCAAGAGCACCTATAACATCAAACACCACATAAGGTAGGAGAATTATGCACTTCTTATCCCTGATGAATGAGTAAGTGTCCTTGAACATATCATGTTGTTTCTTATAATCAAATGATCACTATATCCCCAACATCATGTAACAGACATCCATGGGAAAAAACATCACACCACACTTGGGCATGCAACTGATCCCCAATAGAAAATTCTATGTGGCATCTTCTGTCAATGATAACCATGTTCCCCTTCTTCTCGTAGGTTAAGGAATGGGTGGGAATGTCTCTGAGTAGTTAGGCTTAACTTGTCCACCATCTGTGTAAACACCACATTCTTTGAACTACCTCCATCTATGATAAGGCTACTCACCTTCTCTTCACAGTGCAACAAGTATAAATGATATTGTGGAAAAGCCACTACTGCTCTCTCATAGCCTCAATCCAAACGTCCCATCAAATCCCAAGCATCTTACCCTTATTAACTAGAAGCTCGTATTGCAGATACTCACCATCCTCGATTTTTCTAACACCACTGTCCACTACTTCTACTGCTCCTTACTCAGAGAAAGTAACAACTCTGGCACTAGAGCAATTAGAGGTGATGTGTACAAACCCATGACATCTGGAAAGCTTCCTTATGGATACTTTGCTAGGCATACTGCTCCTCACGTGTTTCATCCCACTTTGATAAGCTCGATCATCTTTTGAGATAGTTTTCATAGCCTCCTCGGGTGTACTCTTATTGGTTACTCTTATTGTGAGTGACTATCAAAATGAAGGCGTGGTCCTGATTAGTTTCTATTGTTTCTCCACCTTCAGTGATAATGTTTGAATATTACTCAATAAAGTGCTACTATAGAAGACACATCCATCAAAAACATTTTAAACTAGAGGAGATGCCAGTCCCAAAACAATGATTTCAAACACCTCAGAAAATTCAAATAGCTTTAGCCCGATGTTCGCACGACCCAAATAAAAAATTCATGAATAACTTACAAACCAATTAATCATTATTCCCAATTACTTTATTACCTACTACTTATAGATGTAGAAGAGCCTAAGTGCCACAATGAAGTTAAGCAAAGAAAGGATTATGTCAATTGAGGTTTTTCCATGAAAGAAGAGATAAAGTTACTTTATAAAAATATAATTTGAAAATAACCAAGATACCCAAAGATAATAAGAGATTATAAAATAAATAGATATACAAAATGAAAAATGAATAGAAAGAAATCAAAAGATACAACAGAAGGCTTATTTTCAAAGGGTTCCAATAGATAGAAGGTATAAACTTTATAAAAGTATTTTCTCCAATAATTAAATTAATGACCTTTTGCTTAATACTAAGAATTGTAGCAACTACAAGTCTATATCCTTGACAAATGTATATAAAGAAATTTGTTCCTTCATGGTAACTTAGAGTAAAACATTTATATGATATAAACATTGTTAATCTCTAAAAAGTAAGCCTTCTATGAAAGTTAAATAAAATTATTTATAGCTTATGACTTGAAACAAGTATCTCATCAATGGTACCAAATATTGATGGGTTGACGCATAGGATTGGATTTCAAAGATGCCATGTTGACCACCATTGTTATGTGAAAAGAATATGAAAAGAATGTACTTGTTATTAATTTATGCACATAACATTTTAATTATAGAATTCATTCAAAATCGCAATATATTAAAAAGATTTTAGACATGTTCAATATAAGAAAGACAAAAAGCTATGAGTGTGTCATTTTTTAGTAACTTAAGTCTATCCAAAAAGCAAACAAAACATTAAGGAGAAAAAATAGCAAATGTATGATGATCCTTATGTGTCAATCTTTGAATCTCTTGTATATGTAGTGATCTACATAAGATTATATATTGCTCAAGATGTGAGACAAGTTAATAAATATAAGTCAAATTTAGAGTTAAAAAATAGTAGGAAGCAATAAAATGGATATTGCATTATGTAAGAAGTATGATTAATTATTATTTAAAAATGAAAAGAATTGGCTTAAAATTATTAGCCTAGGTTGATTCATAACTAAAAAAGAGACAATTGTATATAAAAATAAGTATAATTGACTATACATATTATCCCAACGCGACCCAAAGAATTGAATTATTTAAGGTGAGAAAAGATCGAATGTAGAGATTCAGATTTATTTATTTACTCATATCACTAAAAAACAATCATCCAAATAAATCGAAAGAGCCACTAACATGTGCAATTTAAACTAACTTAAAATGAATAATTAGAATGAGTAATTAAAATGGAGTTTACCTTTTTCAATGCTGGTCAAATTTCTTATACATATTTTGTCTTCTATCAGTCATTTCTAATTCAAAGCATAAACTTTAAAAATTTTAGTTTAAAATATGATGAATTATCAATTAGTCGATGAATATTCATTCTTTTAAGTAATACTAACACGGAGAAAAAAATGCATGCATGCTAGTAAAAATATAATGAATCAATAGAAAAATATTTGACATTTCTTATTCAAATTTGACCGTTTGGGAAGGTTTAGAATATTTTATTGTACTCTTTAATATCTTATATTTTCTATATTGTTTATTTTGTTCACAAGAGCATCGTCTAAACTATAACTAATTAATGTATGTCAATATCACCATCCTCGCTAATATCATCAGTCAAAGCATAAATCTCAAAATTTTAGTTTAAAATATGATGAGTTATCAGTTAGCCGATGAATATTCATGTTTCTAAATAACATTAATATAACAAAAAAAAAATGCATGCATCCTAGTAAAATAATAATGAATCAATAGAAAATTATTTGGCAATTTCTTATTCAATTATGATCCACGAAGGTTTAGAATATTTTATTGTACTATTTAATGTCTTATATTATCTATATAATCATCGTCTAAAATTATACTAATTAATGTACTTCAATGTCACCATCTCAACTAATATGATATGCAGTAAATCTTATCAATTAACATGCACATATAAGCTTTTTATAATTCATCTAATTTTCATTTTCATATCAATTTTTTTTTCTATATAAATTTAAATTCCATAATAATTAAAGGTTTATCAACAACAAGAAATACTTCATATAATTGCCAAAGTAGTAATTTGTTAATAGATCTTATTGGATTAACGATGACAAGATGCACTAAGATGCACTTGAGTTGCACTAAGATGCACTTGAGTTTAACATTTATTCTCCATTAGATTATCTACAATGTGTATTAGTGCATCTTGAATATTTTCAGAGGGATACTTATCATCTCTTTTTATTTTATTTTTAACACACTATCTTTTTCAATGTTCTTTATTATGCTTTTAGAATTACAACGATTCCAACATTCATTTTGGCAATCTTGGGATGTTATTTAGCTTTGATTTGATTTATAGTTCTTGTAGTTGTTTTCAAATTTTAAAACAAAAGAAAACATATTTTCACCTTTATTGTATCATCTAATATCCTTCCTATAGATAAAAACATTAGTATCAATGAGCTTCATTGTGGACAATCCATCAAAACTTTTGAATGGTGTTACAATATCATCCGAGCTGTCAAGAAATTATGAGAGCAAGCTAAATGTATAGTTTTCATCACAAATTTAATGTTTACAGGGTTTAACTATCTCATGATTAAGTTAAAGTTGATGATATGATTGATGATTGGAGCTTCTTCTTACATCATAAGGTTAAAAAAACCTCGCACATCAAGCTATCGCGACTTTTCAATATATCGGAAAACATCTTTATGCATGTTATTTTCACCATGTTCATAATGTCGAATATGATGTTTAAGCTATGGGATAGACCAATGACCTCGAGAGCCTAACTATCCATCATCTCCCACTCTTCCTGCTTGACCGATTGAGGCTTTATAGTTATCTTTAGTGATTGATGGAGTTTCCTTTGGCAAAAATAATAATCTATCTACATCTTCCAAAATGAAATCATCCTACTACCATTGTACTTGTTGATTTTGATCCTTATTTTCCTCCATACTTGAATTTGAAAGAGTTTTAAATTAAAGTTTTGATACTTGATAAAACTTCAATCAAAATCAAATAAAGAGTGCGAACAAATACATCGAATATATCAAACACATGAAATAAGTTTATTTGGTTCTGTCCACCTTCGTACAAAAATGAAATCCTATTAACTGTGAAAGTTGTATGTGGAGATGGATTATACTTCATATAAATAAAGATAAATTTATCTCTTTAAATGCGTTAATGATTGAGAAAGAACCTGACCACCTACTGTGAGGATGACAGTCGTAGGTGGAAAACAAGATATTGTTATAGCCGGTCTCTTCTTTTATTTTCGTGTCTTCTTTTCCTTGTTTGCGTGGAATGGTGGGGTTCTTGTAACCATTAGTTTATTTCTCCTTTATATAGTTCTCATAGGTGATAAGAATTAAATATAAATAGAGTTTGAGTTAGGTAGCCACCATTTTAAAGATAAAATGTAAATTGAGTAGCCACCAACATATTAAAAAAGCAAGTGTGACTTATGTAGCCAACGCTAAGTGCAAATGGACTATGAGTTGATGAGTTGATAGAAAGTAATCTTAAAAATTATGTTCAAATCCTGTCCAAGATATTTGCTGTAATCGAGACTTCAAGCTTAACATTTTTACTTGATGTAATAATATGTTGTAGATTTTTAAATTCCTAAACCGAGAAGCAAAACACTATTTAATGATTAAGGTTTGTTGTGGCCTTGGAAGTAAGAGAAAAGAAGCAAATGCATCAATCTTAAGGAATCCTTTTAAATAAAAAAAAGATTAATTTTTTTTATTTCCCTCATTTATCAGCAAAAATGGCTAAATCCATATTGATTTGAAAACATCATATATTTTACTTCATATTTTCTTATAGATTATTTCATAATCATAATTTTCCATTTACTATATATATTTTGTAACATTTGATATGAGACTAATCTTGATCGTATGTGATAAAGTGTTTAGACAATTGGGTAGGTTAGTTATTCAGAAATATCGTGACATAAATATCCAAAGTTGAGATAACATCAAATGATTTTGATGTTCATTGAATTCCTTCTTTTCTGTTCAGCAAACTCTTGTTTAGACCCTTTTTTCCTTGAAAATATTACTTCATACTAGAGAACTAAAATTGCAAACTTGTCATATTGATCATTATGTTCATCTTCCCTCTAATCATATCTCATAGCACTTTCAAATTTTAAGGTTTAAAAATGTCATTTTCACTAATTTTCCATGATGTACATTAGAAAGCTGATTTTTTTTATACAACAAGCTTTTTTTCTCCTAGTTCTACGACAATTGAGTTAACCATCTATATTCTAGGGAAAAGTTCCCCTGCTATCTATTGAAGCAATCCATCAACTTCATATATTTATCTTTGCTTTGGCAACAACTCATGTGCTTCTCAGTGTTCTAACCATGGTTTTAGGCGGAGCAAAGGTAACTAAAATCTTCCTATTTCTTATGACTCGGTCATGGATTTATTAAGTTTTCAAAATAATGTTTTTATTGGTGAATCTAATCTTATGTTTGTATATGACTCAGATACGTCAATGGAAGCGTTGGGAAGATTCAATTCATAGAGATGCTGTAGAAAACGGTATGCATATTACATAAGGACTAATGAAAAATCCAATTGTGGAATTAAACAGCATTATAAAGTCAGAAAAAATATGTCTTTCTTAATTCATTCTGAATCCTTTATGATATACATGCAGCTTCAACATCGCCAATAATTACTCATGTCCAGGAAACTGAATTTATCAGGGATCACTTTCTTGGCATCGGCAAGGATTCTTTGATATTGGGTTGGCTGGTAAATACCGAATACCTGTCCACAAGATTGTGACAAAAATTGATTTTTAAATGAGAAATGTGTCAAAATAGTCCCTAATTCTTGCTAGGGTTGTCATTTTAGGCCCAAGGTATATAAAAGTGTCAATTTAGTCTCAAGACAATTTTAATATTGAGCCCCAATTTAAAGTCTGGGACAAATTTAATATTTTTATAGGCTTTAAGACTAAAATGGCCCCTGTAAACAATCATGTGACTTTTTTGACACTTTACACACTTTTAAATGCTGCTTTTCTACATTGCAAATCAAAATAATATGTCTTGAATTACAAAGAGCAGTTCAGCTTTGTATTGAATTATTAAGAAGATTGTTATTAAAGATTAGGAAAATTTAGATACATACCACTCAGTTCCTATGTATTTACATGTCTAACATCTAAACTTCAAGTTTTACGCATATGACATCTTAAATATGCATGAAAAAGGTGTATTTCACTTTTTAAAAAGTTAAAAGGGTGGTATTTTTTTTGTGATATGAAAAATTTGGGTACTATCGATGTGAAAGTAAAGTTTAGATGTTAGATATGTAAGTAAATAGGAATTTTAATTGGTTTCTTGTCTCCTATTCTATGCATATTGAAGTGCTCTCATGCCTAAGTAATGAATGCATTTCTTTGCAATTACCAAACTGATTATCAAACTCTTTTCAGCACTCTTTCTTTAAGCATATCTTTGGATCTGTGACAAAATCGGACTATAGAACATTGAGGCTGGGTTTCGTCATGGTAAGAAATTTGATAGTTATGCAAAATAGTTTACTTTTTATTTTTCCTTTTTTCTTAATTATCTTTGGGATAGTTATGATATCTTGAACCGTTCATATTTCGTGTTCTTGAAATTAGTAGTTATATTCCTTGTAGGCTCATTGCAAGGGTAATCTCAAGTTTGATTTTCACAAATACATGGTCCGAGCAGTTGAAGCTGATTTCAAGAAAGTGGTTGGCATAAGGTAATTCTGAACAAAATTATACTTTGAAAGGTTTTTAAAGCATGGTGCTATGTTTTTATAAGATTAATATTTTTTTTCTATTATTTTTGCCCTTATACTTAATTTTCTTTGCTCTCTTTGCAGTTGGTATCTTTGGATATTTGTGATTGTTTTCTTATTCCTGAATGTTGGAGGTGAGATTATGCAAAAACTGTTCTATTTCTTTTTATCTCATATGCCTATTTAGATAGTCATTTTAATGAACTATACCAATTTGTTATAATTTGATAGTGAATCAATGCAACAAATAATGAAATAAGCAAAATAAATAACATAGATTTTATGTGGAAAACCCAACATGAGAAAAATCACAGGTAGAGGAGGAGAATTCACTATATCAAAGATAAAATTACAAGTGGAGAGGTTTAGCCAACATAAAATCGAAGCAGTGAAAAGTGAGTAGCTTGTATAAAACAAAATGGGGTTTTTATAGACTTTTGCAAGACCCCCTTTAAAAAAATAATTAAAATGAGCCAAAAAAGTAATAACACAAGGATTGTAATCTAAAGACTATTATAAGATTGATCAAACTGTCAAAGCTTTCAATTCATGTGCTCAAAGTTTCCTTCTATAAGTTTAAGTTGATTGCTCACAATTTTTTTCTAATGCTTCAATTCGCGTGCTCATAGTTTCTTTCTAAAACTTTAATCCTCGTGCTCATAACTTCTTTACGACACGACATGCAGGACACAAAATTTGGGTAAAAAATATAGCAATCTCCATCTTGACGTGAATTTTTAAATATGCAATATAGAATTTTCTATATCTCTTCCACAACAGCCAAGTTTAGACAATGCTCAAACTTGGCTATTGAGAGTGCCTTAGTCATCTTGTTTGTATGGTTATCATGGGTACCATTCTTGCTCGCAACAATATCACCACGAGCAATAACTTCACGAATGAAGTGGTAACGAATATTAATGTGCTTAGTTCTCTCATAAAACATTTTATCTTTACTGAGTTTAATAGCACTCTCACTATCACACATTTGTGTGGTGAAATTCAAATCTTCACTAAATTCTTCAAATAGACCTTTCAGCCAGAGAGCTTCTTTAAAACCTTCAATAGTTGTTATGTACTCAACTTTAGTTGCAGATAGTGTCACTGTTGTTTGTAAATTAATGTTCGACCTAATTGCACACTGTTTAATAGTAAACACGTTTCCAAGAAGTGATCTCCTTCCATCAAAATCTCCAACAAAATCCGAATCAACATAGTCAATGATATTATTTGTAATCTTCTCAAAATGCAAATAAGCATCTTTTATTCCACATAGATAGTTGTGGATTCATTGAACTGCTTTCTAATACTCCTTACCTAGATTACTCATATAATTGCTCACTGTACTATCTGCATATGATAAAACTAGGTGAGAATATGTCATAAGATACATGAGATATCTAATTGCATTAGAATATGGAACTCGAGACATGTACTCAATCACATCATCTGATTGTGATCAAAATGTTGATGAGAGTCTAAATTGTTGGTTATGGAGTACTAACAGGTTTGACAATCTGCATATTGAACCCATGCAAAACTTTTTCAACGTACCCTTTCTGACTCATAAATAACTTACCTGACTTTCTATCTCTAAATTTCTACGTTAAGTTTTTTTTTTTGCAGCTCCCAAATTTTTCTTCTCAAACTCATTGCTAATTTGAGTTTTATCATCTTAATGTCTTCTTTATTCTTAGCAGCTATCAACATATCATCGGTATATAAGAGCAAATAGATAAATGACCCTTTATTTTTTGAAGTAAACACAACTATCATATCTACTTCTCTTAAACTCATGAGCAATCATGAATGAGTCGAATTTTCTTATATCACTGAATAGGAGACTGTTTCAGATAGTAAAAAGATTTCTTTAATGTACAAACATGATCTTCATTTTGTAACCACGACGCCTTCATGTTGTTGCTATAGATATCCTCAAACTCTCCAAACAAAAATATAGTTTTTACATGTCATCCCTCAAGCTCAAAATAATATTTAGCCACAATACCAAGTAAAACTTGATTTGAGCTATCTTTGACCACCAGAGAGAATACATTTGTAAAGTCTACAACTAAAATTTGATTGAATCCCTTTACAATAATCCTAGTCTTATATATGGCATCTTCAACTCTTGGTGTACCTTCCTTCTTCATAAATAACCGTTTGCAACGAACAAGCTTCTTTCCTTGAGGACACTTTACCAAATCCCAAGTCTTATTTTTTTTGTAAGGATTCAGTCTCCTCTTGCATAAACCACTTACTATTGTCAACTGAATATATCGTTTCATTATAGCAAGAAGATTCTACACTACACTAGATATCTTTAGCTATAGTTAAAGCATAAGCAATCAAATCGGCCTCACCATATCTCTGAGACTGCTTAATTTCTCTTCTTGTATTCTTGGCAATATAATATTGTGATGGTTGTTATCATGGAGGTGGGAAAGTAGCATCACAATGATTATCTGAATTTGACTTAGAAGTTATGCCCAAAGATGTACATGTTTCAATATAAAGCCTCATGTATCTGCTAAACATCTCCTTCTGATCATCTCTTATATTTTGTCATAGGTATTATATATAACATGGTAGACTCATCAAATACAACATCTATACTAATAATTATTTTTTTGGTTTCCGAACACTATAACTTAAAACCCTAACTCTAATTTTATAATCAATAAATTCACACCTTATAGATCTATACTCTAATTTGCTATTATTAATATGAGCATATGCGGGGTAGCCAAAGATTCCTAAATTAAATTAATTTCTAGGATTATCTGGCCAAAATTTTTTTGGAGTCTTCTTGGCAATAGCAATGGAAGGAAAGCGATCCAGTAAGTAACAAGTTGTAGAAATAGCTTCAGCCAAAAATGATTTGGGTAGTTTGGCGTTGCAGAGTATGCAATGAACTTTTATATTCTTGTTTATTCACTCTGTCACACCAGTTTGATGAGGTGTGTTGGACTGTGAAATCTCTCATAATTCCTAATAATTTTAGAGGACTTTGAATTCTCCTGATCAGAATTTCAACCCTTCACTAGTGCGAAGACGTTTGTTTTGTTTTCCGGTCTGCTTCTCGATAATAAGCTTCCACTTCTTAAAAGTGGTAAAAAGATTGCTCTTCTGCTTCAAGAAGAAAATTCGAACCTATTTTGGAGAAATCGAACGTCGACATATATTTGTCACAATTTTCATATAGTGTTGCAGATGCTCCCTAACGATCAGAAAATATGTAGTGTAATATTTTTTTGGTGCTATGATGCCAGTGTTGAACTTAACTATTTTCAGTTTTCTAAATACACAGTGCTCAAAAAACTTTAATTTAATAATACTCTGACCATTTAGAATTCTATTTCTACTCCAATCGACCATTCCATTCTCACTCATATGCTCATGACTCAAATGCTAAAGTTTGGTTGCTTCATGATCAAATATGGAAGAAGTAGTAACTATTACACCACCTATCATTGTAGAGACTTGCAAAACATATAGTCCAACAACCTTCTTCAGTCTTTTCATCATAATAAGAGAGACTTTGTCGGCCTTTAAAACTTCACCTTCACCAGAGCACTTCTTCCATTTAGCATCAACATTACTTAAGAAAACTAGATTAATTTTTAGATTTAGGAAATGTATCACATCTTCAAGTGTTCTGATGACTTAATCAAACATCTGTATTCTAACAGTTCCAACACTGATAATGTTACACGGAGCATTATTGCATATTAACAAGATATCACGCGACACCATTTTATATGTAGAAAAACAATCTCTATTGGGACACAACTGAAATGTGCAGGCTGAATCAAGAACCCAATCTTCATAAGGTTCACTGTCAGAGACAACTAGTAGTTTATCTTCACTAGCAACTTCTTCAACAACACTGGCTTCAATAGAATGATTATTTATCTTTCTAATTTGAAGTTGTCTTCTTAGTTTTATTTTGCAACTTATAAAATTCAGTTTTAGCATGCTCATTGTTCTTATTGTAATTGCTGATATTATCTTTTTCTATGAATTTTGATCTAGTCTTTGTATCAACATCGGAACTCTTCTCTTGAGTTCTTCAAACTACATAGCCTTTTTCTTGATCACCAAGTTCATCTACAAGCTGCTTCATCTTTTCATTAAAAAATAAAGCATCATATACTTCGTCTAGAGTAAATGTCTCTCGCCAACACAAAATTGTATCTCTAAATATTATAAATGTTGGAGGAAACAAGTGTAACAGGATTAATATCAAACCTTCTTCTTCATACGTAACTTCCATAGATTCTAAATTTGAATTGATTTCCTTAAAGGCAGTTGGGTGATAAGTAATAGATGCACCTTTGGTCATCTTATGAGAGTGTAAATGTTGCTTCAAGTGCAACTTACTTGTCAGACTTTTCATCATGGACAATCGCTTTAATTTCAGCCATAACACAGTTACAGTCTTCTCCTTCAAAACTCTCTTTAGAATTTGATTTCATAGATGAAGATAAATTTGAGAAAGATCCTTCCAATATTTATGTTGCTTTTCCCCCAACATCCATGATAAGGGCATCCTTTCGAACCTAAGTAACACATCGTCTAGATCCATCTTTGCTAAGGCAACTTACATCTTAACTTGTCAAAGTGAAAATCTAGTTTTGCAATTTAATAGAGGGACGTTGTACTTCATTATTTCCATCATCGAGATCAAAACTTGGATCTGATGCATTTGTTATAATTTGATTAAATAATGAAATAAGCAAAAGAAAAAATATACAAATTTTACGTGGAAAATTTAAGATTGTAAAAATCACTGACAGAGGATGAGAATTCACCATATCAAATCTGAAATTACAACTGGAGAGCTTTGGTCAATTTAAAACCAAAGCAAGGAAAAGTGAGTACCTTCTACAAAACAAAATGACGTATTCATGGTATTTAGCAAGACCTTTTTAATAAATAATAATTAAAAGGAGCTAATAAAGCAATAACACCCGGATTGTAATCTAGAGGCTATTATATGATTGATCAAACAGTCAAACCCTTCAATTCATGTGCTCACAGTTTTCTTCTAAAACCTTAATCAATGTGCTCACAATTTTCTTCCAAAGCTTCAATCCACACGCTCAAAATTTCTTTCTAAAGCTTCAATCCATGTTCTCATCATTTTCTTATGAGACAGCTTGTAGGACCCACAAAATTTGAGGCATAAATTTAGCACAGTAGTTATGTTATTTGGCACAATACATAAATATTAATGATTTTTATCAATATTTTCCTTAATGATTGACACAATGTAGAAAAATTAACCAAGGCTGAGAACTGTGCTACAAACAATCATAAAATTAAAGTGGAATCAAACACATAAAGCATC
The DNA here is from genome assembly GCA_002079205.1 of Phalaenopsis hybrid cultivar. NCBI lineage: Eukaryota > Viridiplantae > Streptophyta > Magnoliopsida > Asparagales > Orchidaceae > Phalaenopsis > Phalaenopsis hybrid cultivar. The sequence goes on from JXCR01134552.1 coordinate 298,171, forward strand.
AAAATTTATCTTATTTGGCATCAACTAAACCTATATTCAGAGAGGTGAACAAATTTGATCGAATAAAAAGCGTAAAAGTTATACTTATAATGTATAAATTAGAAGGACACTAGCAGATCTTCCCAAAATTCAATTATACCCACACACAAACAAAGAAGCAGTCCTACAATTAATCTCACAAGCAATATTAACTCAAATGAAGCTTTCTTCTTAGTGCACCGATGAAGTTCCTAAAATCCTCCAGGAATCCTAGTTGTTAATAGGTTTGTGAGGAAAGTGAGAGATATCCAATTGCCAAGAGTTATTTGTGTAACTCTCATTTAAGGTTGAGATCAAGTTTAGTTCAAACAAGTTAGAATATACTTGAAATCAAGTTCAGGAGTACTCAAATTTGACTCAAAATTGAAATATATTTTGAATCGAGCCGATTCTAAGTTACTCTTCTAGTGAGTTTATGTTTATGAGAGGAGACATTTGAGTTTCTATTATATATGATAGAGAACCATTAATGAATTTAATTGTTAAAAGTTTCGAAATTAATTAAAATCTAAGACAGTATATATTTAATGTCGAATTCAATAAAATTTTGAATAAGCCATGCCAAGTTAAATATCAACTTGAAAAAAGGGTAGAGTTGAGATATTGACTCATAACTCCACTCAAAATTGTTCAAGTTGAACTAAAATCGACGCTAATTTCAAATAAGTTTTGAGTTGGAACAAAACTATCATTCTTACTTCTGATTCACAAGATCCAAGGGTAAGCGATCATGACTCAAATTCCAACATATTAAATCCCTCCATGCATGCATTTCAAAAAGAATATTTCCATCTTGTTCCAATCTTAATTTCATGATTCCCATTTCAGCATTTATGCAGGTGTAAAAAAAGAAATATATTGAGTCATATTTACACTTGTTCCTCTTAACTCAATATTCTAGCAAAATTGAATCTCTTCTGTGCTTATCTCTAAGCCCAAGTGCTTTAAGATCCAAATAGCCTCGAAAACTTTAGCATTACACTTATGAACTCATGCAAGCGATCTCCAAAGCATACTTTTTTTCAATACAAAGATGGATCCATCAATACTAATTATTTCTCTACTGTAAAATTTTCATGCTTCCCAAGCCTTTAGTATTTACTTTTTTCAAACAAGCTCATGTCTACGAGAGAATAGAGAGGATCTAACGTACTTAACAATTATATAAAATTCATAATAGTGGTGTAAATGTTGAAGGAATACTTCAACCATTCTTATACCGTGAAACACCCATACAAAACAAAAAAAGAGAAGAAATCCTACAATTAATTTTATATTTTTGATTGCCTCACATGAAGTCTTCTGTCTTTGTAATGACCGGTAAAGTCTCCAAAATCCTTCAAGAATCCTACAGACTGAAAGGGAGATCTCTAATCAGTTACCCAAACTGATGTTGAATTTTGTTTGCATTTAATTTTTGTCTTATTAATCATGACTGATTTTTGGTTCTAGATATAGTTATTATTTTTTAATCGATTTTAAGTTCTAAGCTCTATTTCAGTCACGTTAATACTATAATTCCCTCCTATCCTATAATTCTTTGCAGGGTGGCATGCATATTTCTGGTTGTCTTTCATACCTTTGATCGTAAGTAAGACTAATCATGTTTGATTTAGATTTCAGAATATAATTTGCTTGCAACAAAGTATGCCTACTAAATGAAGCAGTTTAAAAACTGGACTAGTATTTTCATTCGGTTGCCTACCTTCACTCATGTTAAGATAGTCATGCCCATCCCACATTTTCAGCTACTTTTCTCTGTTGGTACCAAATTGGTGCACATCATCTCTCAGTTGGCTCATGAAGTTGCTGAAAAGCATTCAGCCATTGAAGGAGATTTGGTGGTTAAGCCTTCAGATGACCATTTCTGGTTCGGTCGGCCTCGAATTATGCTCTACTTCATCCACCTGATTCTCTTCCATGTTGCCTTTGAGATTGCATATTTCTTATGGATATTGGTAAGCAACAGTTTCCATATCTCAAGCTGTTCAAAATTAATCAAAACTTCATTATTCATAGAAAAAGCAGAACTTCATTCCATCATCTGTTTCAGCCTGAAACTTGATTAAAAGGTATAAATTCTGTCTGATTCAACATTCTTATACATACGCAGGTGACATACGGATACCACTCCTGCATCATTGATGGTACAAAGTATATCATCCTAAGGCTCATAATTTGGTAGCTAAACTCAAGAAACTGCTCTTGTTCTGTACCCAGCCATGTCTGCTATATTTCCTAAATTCTGAAATCTTTCATCTTTTTCATCAGTGTGGTGGTACAGATCATTTGCAGCTACAGCACCCTACCTCTTTATGCAATTGTCACCCAGGTGAGCAGCATTCTTACTCAAAAGAATACATTTTTTTTTTGTCAGAATGATTGAAAAGTTATCGTCATTGTGGCTAGATGGGGAGTTCTTTCAAACCGGTTATATTTGAGGAACATGTGCATGAGGGTCTTGTGGGATGGGCGCAGAAGGTGAAGATGAAGGGGAAAAGGCTGAGCAAGGTTATGAGCAGACAAAAATCAGAGGGGACTCCGCTTGAATATGTTTTTACTACTAAGGATCCTATGTTGAAAGAGATGGAACCTGAGATTGTTGAAGAAAATCGGTGAAAGAGTGATCATGTGAGATGAGTTTTGTCAAGCTGCTGCCCAGAAGAACGGGTAGGTGAAATTAAATTAGAAGAGAAACATAAAGAAACTACTATTTTCCTGTAAAGCTATCTTTTTTTTACATTTAAATTTTGTAATTTAAAGAAGTTTATTCTGATAGAGATGAGTTTTTTGGACGGATATGTCTCTTTTTTAGATTTGAATTGATGAATTGACCATGTATTTGTTTCATTTGGATATGGATGAATAGCAGCGAATATCTCCTAATGATTTAGGTAATTATCTTCAATAGACGTAGAGCCCGTTTGGGGCAGCTTATAAGTGCGGCGGGGTTTTCAAAATGTCGCCTACCTGTTTGTTTCACACGTCCGGAGAGATTATATGAAAACGGCGTTTAATTTTTTCCATTACACGCCGATCGCGGGGTTATTCCCGCGATCCGCTTTCGCACCCAGCTTTTGTCCCTCGTTTTATGCTTCTAACCCTCTCGCTCGCGAGAAAACCTAGCCCTCGCCGCCTAAGCCAGGAAGCTTCGCTCTCCTTCGTTGAAAGTCATTCAAATCCATTCGTTGCTCTCCGTTGCCGAAAGACAAGCTCCTCCCTCCTATACATCCTCCGTCGCTCTCCTCCGGGCGCCCTTCGTCCTCCTCTGCCGAAAGCCAGGTATATTCTCCCCTAACCTAGTCGTTGTTGTCTTGTTTTTTGTTGTGACCGAAGCTATGATTTTATCGCTTTACTCTTGACATTTGTTTGTTGGAGGCTCTAGGATAGCAAGTTTTAGCTTTACCATTCGAAGCCGTTCGTTGCACTTTACTAGCATGCCTCTTCTCCATCTATTTAGCTTTAGAATGTGTCAGCTCCTTTATTTAATGGCCACATCTCTGATTATCTTTGAGGAGGATTTTGGTCTTCATTCAATAAAAAAAATGTCATTTAATTGTGGGTGCTACTGTTCCTTTATCCAAAAAAATTTGGATTCACAGTATTACTAACTTTACTAAAAAGGAAATGCCATTTGATTATCTTGGCATCAGATTATTCAAAAGCAAAAGGAAAACACTTCAGTTTGAGCTGTTGATACAAAATATTAAAAATAAATTACAGTCTTGGGAGAACAAATTTATATCTGCTGGGGGTAGAATGACCTTGCTTAAGAGTATCCTTACATATATACGTCTTTGTACTATCCAAATTTTACAAATCCATTCCATTACAATCAAAATAATGGAAAGAATGTTTAATAAGTTTTTCTGGCATGATAAGAGTGCCAAAACCAGCTGGACCATCTGGAGGAAAACTTGTAATTCAATTAATCTGGGAGGATTGAGGTTTTGATCTCTCAATGACTCTATGGATATCAATTTCTTGAAGCTATGGATGAAAATTATAAAAGCTGATTCCTTATGTGCACAATACATGGCTGCTAAGTACTGTCATAAGGACGCATTACTTGGATAGCATTGCAAGTAAGCTTAATTTCTCCAAGCCTACTCATAGTAGGAAGAATGTATTTTGCATGTTTTTCGTTTCAGGTACAAGAAATGAAACTTTAGAGAAAATGGAGCGAAATGAGGGCAAAATGGAGCAAAAAATGACACCACATGATCTGGCTCTATAGTGCCAACTTTTGGCACCATAATACTAGTTCTCGACATAAACGACGCCATAGCGCCCTAGTATGGCGCTATAGCACCAAAAGCGGTTTTCAATTCGATTTAATAAATTTTGACGAATGTTGAAGTGGTGCTTGAAGTGACCCTTGGTTATTTTCAGATATTTATAAAATGGGGTCATTGGTTGGTTGAAAAAGGGGGCTCTAAAGGGTTGTTAGTTAGTAGGGGTGAGATTGTGTAAGAGAGGAGAGTCATTAATTGTGTAAGAAAAGTTTGGATATATCTTGAAAGGCACATCAGGAATTGCTTGGGGATGAATCTAAGATAAGTACTTGGATTTGTATTTAAGTTTTTATTTGTAAGACTTGGCTTTAAATATAATCATGTGTTGTTGTGTTATCCCCATGGGTTCTGAGTAGTTTTCTTTTCTTTCTCCTTGCAATAAAAAGTAATCATGTGGAGGATTTAATTTGTTTAGAACTTATTTTATTCCATTAGTTGTGATTATATTTTCACTAGCTCTTCATTTACTTTGCAAACTAATCTTTTGTGATGTTAAAATTTGTTGTGAAACATAATGACCCGTGAGGGCTACGATTTCACCAAACTAGTGACTACCACACTAACCTTATGTGGAGAAGAACCACAATTTAAAGAGAGTGCAAATAGATAGGGAGATAAGTCTTCTTGGAAGTAGAATTGGTGTTTATAGGGTGACAGGCTGGATCATTTATCAATTTACTCTAAATTTGAAACTAAGGGTCCCTGGTAGAGCAATTAGCGAGGGTCAAGTGGGTAATCTAGAAGTGGCATGCTAGAATACATCCAACACTACCACACAAACTGGACTTACTTTAGATTATTCAATTTTCTTTATGCACTCAGAAAAGGGTAAAAAAAAATGTATGCTCCTATTTGTCACAACACAACATTTAAACCTTTAAACTATTTGATTCTAACACTGATTATGAATTAATTGCAAGGGGAAAGACTTTTTACATAATTCGAACGTTTCTGTATTTAATTATTTTATAATTTATGCATTTTAATTGTGCTTAGAATTAAATCTTGCATACATTTAGTTTTAATCTTTTCGAAATACTTCGACATTCTTCTCCTATAAGTTGTGTTTGCAGTTATAATAGAAGTCATTATAGAAGTTACAGCTTTTCCTGTAGAATCGATACTGGGGTTTTTAAAGAAAACTCTATATTACTTGAAACGATACGTATACTTACGTAGTACCCCTAATGCGTAACTATTTTCTAAATTTTATAACATTTCAATTTGGCACACTAGCCGCTTAATATAAATTGGGTTAAATTTTTTGTCATCTTGCTGGTCGGGTTAGGTAGAAAGCATTGTTGTTGTGATAGATTTTGAATGAAGTGTTGAGGGAAGTGGTGTTGTGTGTATAGGAAATTGTGTTGTTGGTGTTGGTTGAAGATGGTAAGGGAAAATGTGTTCATTAAAAATCACATGTCGAAAGATAATAATATGATTTGTGTGAATATTGTAATATTAGTATCATTTGTGGAAGGGTGAATAGCCGATAAAGATAGGAGGGGTGTATGATGCAAGTTTTTGAGGAGCTCGTGGTATTTGCCATCAGAAACATAAACAACCTAATGTACATAGGTGTGTATATGTGGGGATTTTGGAGTAAAAGATTTTAAATGCAAATTTGAAGTTTGTGATTTTGGATGGTAGCCTGTTAATTAGGCAATTGGATGTCATCAATGCAGCCACCCAAAATTGTGAGGGTGAATGAGCAGTGAGTATGAGGGTTTTGGTGGTTTCGATAAGATGTCGATGCTTGCACTCAACCAACTCATTTTGTTGAAGGGTATAAGTCCAGCTGAATTGGGGGAGTATGCCTTGCGAGGTAAGGTATTTATGTTAGCTATTGGAGGTGTATTATCCACCACCATTGGAACGCAAGATTTGTATGGTTTTGTTAAGTTGATTTTGTATCATTTTGTGAAAGGAGATTAATTTATTAGTGGTTTNTTTTGTGAAAGGAAATTAATTTATTAGTGGTTTCAGATTTGGTGAATGATCGGCCCGGGAATTTATGTAGCTCAATAATAATTATGCAATGTAACCCAAACTATAATGTAATTTTAATGAAAATAATTAATCTTTAAAAATCTCTTTTAAAATCTCAATTCTCGTTTACATATAACGCAAATATACGTATCGTTCAAGTAATATAGGGTTCTAATGGAGTTCTACATATCGATCCCACAGGGAAGCTGGAAATATATATAAGCTAGCTAATTATATTATATTATAAAATAAAAATAAAAATAAAAATAAAGTAAAGTGCGAAGTTTGAAATTAAACTACTTGAGTGAAATGCTTCTAAATATGTAGATATACGACTATAACAAGTAAATTAAACTAAATGCTAAACTTTCAAAAGTAAATTGCTGAAATAAAATAAATATTTTTGTGGACAAAAAGTTCAAGTATGAGAAAATATCCTTCCCATTTACAATGAAAATATTGCTTGTGAAGAAATTGAAATCATTTGAAAAATATATTTAAAAATTGTTTTGTGTCAAATAGGAGCAATCATATTCTCTACCCTCTTCCGAGCGCTATAAATAACATTGACTAATCTAGAGTTTTGTCCCTAATTTCGTGGTTAGGCTGGGAGGATACCGACTGTCACTCCAGAGCTCACATTACTCCCTCTCCTGAGGGCTAACATGCTTGCATTAGTTTCCAATCAACTAAACCAAATTGGGGATTATAATCTATCACCTTAAAATCTTCCAATTCTACATTCAACAAAGTATATTTCCCTATTTATTTGCACATAATTTTATGGATGAAATACTCTCCCATGAAATCAAATGTGATTCTCCCTTTGTTGTAGAAATTATATCCCATTTTCAGAACATATAATTCTCAACACATTTTAACAATTCAATTGGTCAGATCGAAAAGTAAATGAAGATCGGAGTTCAAATCATCACAAATTATTGACATTTAAAACCGTAGAAAACAAAATCAATTATTCACAAGACTATTTCTTCAAAGTAGGGAGAAGGATAAAGAAGACTACTTAGAATTCATGAAAAGGATGCGATAAAACACGAATTTCATATATAAAAATAATTTTACAAACAAAAGAAATGAAAAGTACAACTTAACTCACAATCCTTCTCAAGCAAATCCTCAGAAGTTCTCTCCAAGTCTTTCCCTCTTTACAATATCTCCCAATTCTCTCTCAGAAATGTAATGAAGAAGAAACTTCTCCTCTTACAACCCTAGAAGAAAATCTTCTCATTTTCTTTCTCTAACTCACGTTTATCCTCTCTCTCTCTAACTTTTTCATCCCCCCTTTCCAAGTCTCTTCAGAAGTTCCCTTTTGTTGGCTGCCTCTCCTCTCTGAAAAGAGTCTCAATTCCCTCCAAAATTTAAAAGTCAAAACTTTGAATTTCAAAAGATGTGCTTCCTTGATCTAAGAGTCAAATCTCTTCAAATTGGAGCCTTCCAAAGTGTCTACATGCATTCAATCACTCCATGGGGTGCTTAGAACAAAAGTCCCTTTGAAAATTAGCGCAAAATTCGTCTCAAATCGTCTTAATTTGAAAATGCCGCGTTTGGCACATCATGCGCCAGCACTCTAGATTTTGGCGCATCATGCGCCAGTTTGCTGCATCATGCGACAAACCCCAAAATAGACTGTTTTTGCTCCAAATTTCGCTCTTTTTGTTATTTTTGCTTCAAATGCCTAAAAATAGTATACCTGCAATAAAAACATAAAAATACATTTCCTTAAAGTGCAATATCACCAAAAATAGACATAAAAAGGGCACTTAAAACAATATATTATTTTTGTGGATCAGTGAACATTAGACACACCCAAGTAAAGTGAGAATGACTATCGACAGGTAAGAGGTGATTTTTGTAGTCATGTATTGATATAAAAGGGGTTGGGCCCCAAACGGCAGAATGTATAAGATCAAAACAATATTTATATGTAGAACTAGAAATAGGAAATGGTAAGCGATGACTCTTAGAAGAGTTCATTCATTACAAGAAAATGTAGAAGTATGACTAATTTTGGTGAGTGTGTTCGTAGATATAATAGTAGTGACAACATGATAAGGATAACCTAGCCTTAGATGCCAAATTTCAGTTGAGGAAGATGAGGAGGATGTTGTGGCCTGTGTGGAGATGGGATAGAGGCCATCCTTGCTACGTCCTTGGAGAAGGAATTGGTTTTTGCTCTGGTCTTTGATAACATAGCCAGATTTAGTGAATGATACATTGCAGTTGTTGTTGGAACTTAATTTATAAATGGAAATGATATTGCAAGAAAGGTATGGTGAGTGAAGGAGCTGAGGGAGATAGAGCTCATGTTGAGGAGTTGGAAGAATACCCTAACCTATGGGTGATTGGGATGAACGGATCATTGCCGATGGCTACCAAGTCAGATCCTTGGTAGTGTTGGGGATTGTGTAAATAGTCATAGTCGGAGGTGAGATGAGCGGTGGAAACAGAATCAAGAGCCCAGTTGGAGGAGCTTGGATCAATTGATGTGGTGAGCATTATTTTAGATTTGATGGATAGATAAGGCGATGTGCCCCAATTTGGCATGAAACTCGAGGAGTGTTGTTCACGGACTTCAGTCACCGAGGTTTATGGTACATGAAGAGTGTTGTTATTCCCTCGGTAATCTAGTGATGGTTTCCTATGCCCACGGTTGTTCAAGTTATTTCCCCGTACTTACAAAGCGTGGGCTGTAACATTTGTCTCCTTAGTGAGTTCAACCGAGAGATTGATTTCTTCACTGAATGGTAAAGATTATAGATCATCCAGTTTGATGGGTTCAAATCGAGTATTGAAGGATTGGTACGAAGGAGGTAAGCTGTTAAAGATGTGGAGAAAGATGTCCTCATGGTCAATGGACGGCGACAACGTTATTGAAGACTAGGGATTTGATGTGAAGGAAATATTGTGACATAGATTGGTCTTTTATGGAGATGTTGTGAGCTCGTTGCGGAGTTGAATGACTCGGGAGCAATTGGCGGATTGCAACCTTGAAGAGTTTGCCAAATTTCAATGGTGGTTTCTAATTTTAGGATATTTGGTAGAATGGTGGGGGAGATGTTGGAGGAGATAGCGGCAGATAGATTTTGATTAATGAGTTGCTAACTGAAATATTAGGGATTTGGAATTAAAATTCCTTTAGAATTTGGGATTTAAGGAGGAGGGCAAATCAATGAGCCATCCAAGAAGCTTGCAAATCCATTGACCCTTAAGAACTTGAAGATATGGGGTTTCCAAGTGGGATGGTTGCATTCAGTGAGCCGAACATTGGCAATGGACTTGACATTGGGCATTAAAAATTTGAGGAAGGTAGGGATGGGTGCGGCGGTTGTTTCTGGTAGGGTGGGAGGATTTTCTCAGTTTGTGTAAGAAGAGGCAGCCGACATTGAGAGTAGGTTTTGGGGGAAGAGAGAAGGGATTAGGAAGACATAATAAAGAGAGAACCTGATTGCTCTGATATCATAAGAACTTCGTTGTTGTATTATTGATAAAAAACAGAGCTGCTTACAGAAAAAACTAGAAGAAAAATCACAGGGACCAAAACTTTACTCCACTACATAATAAAGGTAAAATTTACATTGATTAGTAAGCTATATGACATATATAATACATTGAGGTAAATGAATTGTTTCTAAAAAGGTAAAAATCTGGTCTCATGTGGTTGTTAATTTCAAAGTGTAATGGAGAGCAAGTCTCTAATATGAGTGTTGTATGTTAGTTACAACATATGCCTATAGATGTACTTTACAATTTTTAACTGATAAAAAATATCATTTGTACTCTTTTTTTTTTTTTTTTTTT